>VZRV01007662.1:1825769-2046714 GCA_013398115.1 Falcunculus frontatus
AAAAAAAAAAAAAAAAAAAAAAGGCCAAAAACTGCTCTGCTCCCCCTACCCCGTCTCAGCAGCAACAAAGGTAGCACAGTAACCTTGGCTTTTTCTAAGTTTTCTCTACTTTTCTCTTTCTCTTTGCCTCTCTTGCTATTAAATAAAAATATATCAGGGGTTTTTTTGCATCAACATTTAATCTCGTTTGGTTTTTATCTCATTTTTTTGGGAATATTTTGGACCTTCAAAGTTCTTTCTAAGTCACAGAGACTTAGTTTTCTTTGCTCTTCTGTGTTTAAACTGGTTCATAACACCACTTCCTTTGGGAGCCTGTTCCAGTGCCCAACCACCCTCTGGGTGGAGAACCTTTTCCTGGTATCCAACCTAAACCGCCCCTGACACAACTTCAGNTAAGTCACAGAGACTTAGTTTTCTTTGCTCTTCTGTGTTTAAACTGGTTCATAACACCACTTCCTTTGGGAGCCTGTTCCAGTGCCCAACCACCCTCTGGGTGGAGAACCTTTTCCTGGTATCCAACCTAAACCGCTCCTGACACAACTTCAGACCTTTCTCTTGGGTGCTGTCACTGGTAACCAGAGAGCAGAGATCAATGTCTGCTGCTCTTCTCTCATGAGGAAGTTGTAGACTACAATGAGGTCTCCCCTCAGCCTCCTCTTCTCCAGAATGAACAGAACAAGTGACCTATGCCGCTCCTCATACAGCTTCCCCTCAAGGCCCTTCACCATCCTCATGGGCTTCCTTTGGATACTCGCTATCAGCTTAATATCTTTTTTATGTTGTGGTGCCCAAAACTGCCCCCAGCCCTCGAGGTGAGGCTGCCCCAGTGCAGAGCAGAGTGGGACAATCCCCTCCCTTTCCTGGCTGGCGATGCTGTGCCTGATGCTCCCCCGGGCACAGTTGGCCCTCCTGGCTGCCAGGGCACTGCTGACTCATGTTCAACTTTCCACTGACCAGGACCCCCAGGTCCCTTCCTGCAGCACTTCTTTCTAGCATCTCTTCCCCAACACTGTACATCCAGGGTTGCCCCATCCCAGGTGCAGGATCCAGCACTTTGTCTTGTTAAATTTCATATGGTTGGTGATTGCCTAGTCCTCTAATTTGTCAAGGTCTCTCTGCAGGCGATTTGACTCTCTGTAACTGACAGACTATGAAAGACGATTATGATATTCTTTGAGTGACGCTCACCTTTGATACAACACCTCTGTATTGGATAAAGATAGGTGACAATTGAGAGAATAGGGAAAGTGTTAATTTTCTTTGGTTAAACTTAAGGTTTCAGTGTCTGCAACACTAGAGTGCAAGTTGCAACCTAAACATATTTTGTTCTTAGTCTGTAATAAATGCCTGAGCAGGCAATTTTGTGTCTATATAGTTTTCTCAATAGTGTTAGATAAAAGTTTACCGAGCCTATGTGGAATCCTCAAAAGTATGATCAGCAGATTCTGCAGTCACTTCTTTTTCAATACATTATGCAAACTCTTTGGAAAGGAGATTAGTTTCTTCCCAAATAGCAATGAGATGTTGTTTCATTAAAACAAGTTAATGAATTACTGAAGCAGCATTTTGCAGGCAAAGTTGGAAAAGACTTTTTTCATACTATTAGTGATTACAGACTAATATCTAAAGTAGCTTCTCAGTTATGAAATGCTGACTTTCCACATTTCTTCTGTAATCTATTGAAACAATGCAGATCTAAGTCATAGAAATATCACTTCCAGAAAGTGAAGCTGAGTTTGGATTAGACCCTAAACATATGAAATACAGGTCTAAACCCTAAACATACTCAAGTTTTCAGGCTTAACTCCAGACAATACTAGAAAATACAGGTCTATACTCTGCTCTCATCATTCAGAATAGGACAGAATTATTGTATTCACACATTCTCATAATACTCCATTCAGTTATCTTTTTTCCTTCTGACAATATGTTTCTTTAGCTATCCGAGCTTTGCTACTCAGTATTACTCTGAATCGAATCTATGTTTAGGCCTTTCAAAAGAAATCATTAAAACTGAAGGTATGCCACGACCTTATTCTAAAGGCTGATTGCACCCAGGGCTGCAGTGATTGCAAGAAAGAGGTAGATATTGCTCGGAATTCTCTGGTCCTATTCATGTGAAGTTGATTTGATACATTAATGTTTTGGACTCTGGAGATCTACAGATGGTCTGTAAATTTTTGGTGTTAAGATTTTACCTCGGAGCACATACTACACATTGTGGAAGATCAAGATTTGCTGTCATCCAGCAGGCTACTTTTTATTTTAAGAACCAATTACATTCTAGTTTTTTGTTTATACAAAATTTTTGTTTGTCGTAGTATCTTATATATCCTACACACCAGACTTTTTATCTGTCCCCTATTAAATAATTGCATCAACTGGCTTTTATCTTCTAACTCCAGAGATAAGAAAGAACACATTCACTTTTAATTGTAAGTAAACCTTCATCCTTTCTGTAATTGTCAATTAGTAAGTACGGTAACCACACACTACCAGAAACCAGGTATTCCATTAAATATACATCAGACAGATTAAAATATAGTTTTTAAGCTTCTAGAATCCACAACAGTTTAAATTATGTTTTGTTAAAATGTGCAGAGCACACACTTTTAGTTGGTAATTTACCTGCAAAATATTTGGAGAAATTGAAGTTTTTCACTATCTTCTTCATTACACTGATGAGACCCTTTTACAGTCTCAGTGGGCTTATTTCTTCTTTACAGAATACAGCTATCTTTTGTACCATTAAATATATATATATATATATACACACATATATACATGTATGCATTTTACATCTCTGCCTTAATTAGACTCCTTGACTATTAGAACACAATTCTTATATATTATTCATATAAGCAATATGAAATATATTGACATACATGATTTTTGAGAAAAAAAGTTCCTTAAAAGTAAAAATATTCTTTCAGTGTGTAAAATCTGTTATAACTGGGCATATCTCTTTCTCTCTTCAATTCAGTTTAGATTTGAAGAGTAGTGTCACAAGTTTGTCCATATCCCAGGGTGAGTTTTCATAGGACCTGGCATGAACAAATTCTAGAGACCACTGCAGGATTCAGTGTGCTGATGCAGAACTGCAATTTAAAGCAGTAGCAAGGTCATTAAGGGTTATTCGTCAATCTTCCCTAATGAGCTGCTCAGCCTTTTCAGCATTCATGTGTGTTGCTGCTGACACAGGTCTCCCAGATCATGGTTTGTCACAATTGCTGGTCTCACCTGACTTGAAATGTTTCAGCCATCTGTACACATTTCTCAGTTTCATGGCTTCAACCTTGTACAGTTTGCATATTCTTGTGAGTCTCTTTACTGCCTGAACTTTCACTCGGAAAATTTCTTTCCTTACAATTCCTGTATATGATGTATACAGTTATGTCCCTTACAATGTTCAGTTCACCGGCAGACTGCTTTAGGGACCCTCAAGGGTTGAGAAGATATGCACACAGAGTCCTGAAAATACTTAACTCTGAACACATTGAGAAGATTTTTTGTCTCATTTTAATGTTAAAAGGCTTATGACAGTCAAATTTTAATAGATCTGTTTGCAGTTAAATAACACAGTGCCACTTTCTCTCTCATTTCTCCCCCTGCCTACTCCTCAGGTTGGATGGGAAGGAGAACTGGAAAAGAAAACAGTAAAAGTCCTGGGCTGAATTAGAAAAAAAATTAATAATTAGGATAAATTAAATATAATAATAGTAGCAATATTTGCAATGAAAAGGGGGGCAGAGAGAGAAAGGATTAAATCCAAGAGAAACAAACGATGCGCAATACAATTGCTCACTACCTGCTGACCAATATTTAGCCCCTGAGTATTGTCCCTGAGCCACAACTGATGCCTCCAAGTCAAATCCTCCAAGTTTATATACTGGGCTTGTTGTCCTATGGTATGAAATATTCCTTTGGCCAGCTCAGGTTAGCTGTCCTGGCTGTGGTCCCTCACAGCCTCTTGTGCACCTGCTCCCTGACAGAGCATGGGGAACTGAAAAAGTCCTTGACTCAGGGCAAGCACTACTGAGCAACCACTGAAACATCAGTGTGGTATCGACATCAGTCTCCTACTGAATCCCAAACTCAGCACTGTACAGGCTACTAAGAAGGAGAAGAAAATGAACTCTATCCCAGTCCAAACCAGGGCACATGATTGAGCTGAGTGACCCATGGTGCAGTTGCCCCATGTTCCTATAAATCTATTTTATGCAAATTGACTATCACAACCACTCTAAATTAAAACTAATACTAAAAAGGAACACATGCCAAATTTTTAATCAACTTTTTTTGGATGGGTAAAAGAATCAAGAGGTTGCTAGAAACCAAGCAAAAAATTTAAAGAAAATAGTTCTTCTGGAACAGCAGAAACTGAAATTAAATAAATTAATGAAAAAAACTGCAGTATACAAAGAGATAAATAAATGAACCTAAACCAAACACAACATGCTGATTATTGCCTCAAGAAGACAAAAAAGAATACATTGAAGGGAAAGATTTCTGGATCTTGATTTGTTTCAAATTTTCTCTCAAACAGAAGGTAAGAGAGAGAGGAGGGAGAAAACACTTAAAGAATGCTGGAGACAGAGGAGCTGACGTTACATATACGTCAGCTCATATGTTTCCTTTTTATTCTTTACTATTGGTGTTTTACATGAAAAATAGCATAATTTTAATTTGATTAGTAAAAATAGAACAGATTTTATATTTCCCCAGTGAAATGCATTATCAATTTAAAAAAACAAAAAAAGGATAAATAAAGAACTTAAATCCTAACATTCTTCATCCAACTCCAACTATTAAAATCCTGTGACCAGTGTACCAGTAATTCAGATATTTGTGTATGCTTCTACAGATGTATACTGGTTTTATTGGTATGCATTCCTTTAATAGTATAATCTAAATTCATTTTACTTGATAAGTTTTTATGCAGATCTTACAACACATTTTTCTACCACATGTTGGAACATTTGCGCAAAAAAAATCCCATCTTTATGTTTGAAATTTATGGGAACACAATTAAAATGAGAGGGGTCCAAAGGTATCAAGATAATTACATTTTTCTAATCTTACTAAACAAGATAAATTACCTGCAGGCCCTCTTATAAAAGATGAAATCTTCATAATAAGTGAATTAATCAAGCAGCAGCTTGCTACTGCACATGCATTTATAACAGGAATGATTCAAAGACTTATTTTATGGGGAAATTAATGGAAACAGGCTTTTCATTCTTCTGCACCAATTGAAAACCTCAGCAACCAGCTGCCCACTTGTCAAGAAAACAGAAAGAAGCTGGAAACAAAGATAAATAAAAACACCTTTTTCCTGGCACTTTTGAAGAGAAAAAGCAGCTCTCATTTACAGCAGCCATCTGTTTGTTATTTAATATGGGTGAATTACATGCTGTAATGAGTTTGTTTCTGCATCACTCAGTGCAATGGAACACAAGTTCACTCTCATAATGTGCAGCAGTTTTTAAAAGCTAATCATTTAATTGGACACAATAGTCAATGACAAATGGAGATGTAAAAACTCAGCCAGCTGTAGAGTGAATATGTAATCATTGTGAAATCATATTATTTTACATGCATGAAGACTCTTTAATAGTGGCTGATGTTGGTCAGCGCTACAGGCTGAAGAATGGAAGAAACATGATGAAAAGCAGCATTTCAAAACCATTCTTAATATAATTGGGCTGTATTCAGGCACGTGCTGTATCTGCCATTAGGTTTAGGTACTTTATCATCTCCAAATTGTTTAGTGGCTTCTCCCAATTTTTGTTTACATTTGCTTTCAACATTTATGGTTCAGCAGGCATGATCTACAATTTTTTAGGAGTCATCTGACTAGCTCCTCTTCAGACTGCCTTATAGTTCTCACTGACTTGCTGCTTGTTTTATTTATAATGCTGCACTAAAATAAATACAGAAAAGTGGAAGAAATGAATCTCAGGGACAAAAATGGATTCAGGTAATCTAGACTTTGGTTTAGACGGTTTTTATCTTGTGGTAAGGGATTTATCTGTTTTCAGAACTTCTTGAGGAAGCAAAGGAATATTTTTTCTTTAGACGAGTCATAGATTCAGCCAGTCTGTGAGCTTTAGCCAAATTCAGTAGAATGTAACCCTTTTCTGATGTACTAAATGTATGAATTCTTCACTTCTGAAGACTGACTAGGCATAATATTTTGGCTTCAAGATAAAACAAGAAAAGCAAATTTAATGCTGATGTACACCTCTGGATAAGCCAAGACAAATCTACTTTCTTTTTTTTTTTTTTTTTTTAACTAATAAGAGAAGCTATCTTGAACCAGGATTCAATTTATGTTAAAAAATTCAAAGGCCTAAAGAGATTGGATGGATCAAAACAGTTTTCTGATAGCGTTTTTGATTGTGTACTTCTATCCAGTGTCTCAGTGTTGCGTAAAGGCCTGTGTACTATAAGGTAATATAAAGAGATATACCCAATAAGTTTTAAAATATGAAGAATTAAGAAGTGAGAAACAATGCTCATATATATAGTTGAAGCAATTCAGTTATTTCTTCCCTCAAAATTTTAAGGAATTCAAGACAGAGGGAAAATCCCTCAAAGAATGAAAAGGATATCACCGCAGCTGCTTTGGGAGACAGGGTGCTGAAAGTAACAACAGGGGTTTGAGTATCTAGAAAACAAGGGAGAAGGTGAAGCTACAGAGTAGAAGAGTGACAGATCTCCTTAGACATAGAGAAAATGTGGGAAAAGAGCTTACGCATGCCAAAAACATCCACTCAGAAAATACAATAAAGAGAAATACAAATACTGCAAATTGGAAAAGCTTTTGAAGCACACATCACAAACACAATTAGTGGGAAGGAAATGTCACACAGTTCCTAATGGATGACTAAACAGGAGGAGGAGAGTAAATTGCAAAGTATTTTCAAATACAAGATTTGGAACTGATGTTAACAAGAGCCAAACATTAATCTTATTAATGATGCACATAGGGTGGAAGGCACAATCACTTGGAGGGAGCAAGTACCAGTTAGAGTGGCAATGTCCAAAGAAAAGGCAAATGTGCCATAAGCTCCCTCGTGGCTGACTTTCTTTTTTTAAAGACAACAAGGAGAAGTTCTTCATTTAGTGCAGGCAAGCTGAACAGTCACACTGCTTCTCCCCCATCTATTGCAACCTGATGCAGTGCTACATGGCTTCTGCTGCTTCTAAAGCTCAATCCCTTCATCTGTAATCCTATTATCTCCAGTAACAGCAGTAACAAGAGCCTAAATATAACACTCTTAGTGGAGGGTGGATGGAGCATAAAAGTAAGTTGTATCTGTATAAAAGGGATATGGGTTCGAAGTTTAATATGAAAGCAGAAGAGTAGTTGCATGAATATGGGATGAAGGAAAAGGCTGTGTGTTTTCCATAGTGCAGCCTGAAAGATGATGCCAGACTTTCAGATCTGAATCTACAGCTGTTGTATTCCCCCCAGATTTAGAGGGAAACTATGAAAATCATATTCATACGAGCAAAATGACCAGAGTCAGAAAACTAATGTCCCTTATGTTTTGGTTTTATTACTAGATTCCAAATTTTGAGGAAATAGATGATGAAATGAACAGAAATCCTAATGACTATCTTTTTTTTTTTCCTGCAAGAGAAATAAAGTAACAGAGTGTTATCTGACCTGATGTCCTCACCCACTCCACAATACCAAGTCTGTGTATTACTTAGAAGGTTTACCTGAAGGTTGAAATGCACAGAATGGACACACATGTTTCATGGGAATTTTATTTCAGGAAAAAATTACCAACACCAATCACCATAGAAAGATACTTAACAAGACGAATATCAACAGTGCTATTAGGATTGCCCATTTTAGTTTTAAGGAATATTGCTTACTGGAGAAGTTATAAGGAATTACTGTTCATCAAATATGGAACTGAACTTTTACGGGTAAGCTATCTTCATATGAGGAATAAATGTAAATGGTGGCAGATATCACTTGATGATATTTTCTATTGACAGAACAGAAATGCAACTGAATGTACATGATTTTTCAAATGAAACTGGCAGTAATAAAATTATGTTAGTCCTAATTTATAAGACTTTGTATCATGGTGTCCTTACTTTATTTTGTTCAGACAATCATGTAAGACTATTAAAACTGTGCTCATTTTTCAAAGGGTAATGTATTTCAACAGAATAATTTAGACTTTATCAGATAAATTTAATCTTTGAACTTGTTCCTGAGAATTTCATGCTGAAAAAAATATCCTATAAAAAGATTCTTATGTCAAATTAAAAATTATATCTATTAATTCCCCATTTCTTTTAAAATAATTTTCAAATCAAAACACATACTTTAGATAATTGTGCTTTTGAATTTTCATCTCTCCTTTTCTCCATTTTCCCCTCTCTTTTTTCTGTCACTTCTGTATGGACAAGAAGTCAGTAATAAAGTGCTTTACTCCCACATACTTCCTGACTTTTGCTGGTAGCTATTATATTTGATATCAGGGAATGTAAAAGAAAAAAGTAATCTCCCTTGAAGTGCAATCTTAGAACACCAAGACGTACAAAGTCTCTGTAAGTTGTCAAGAACTGAGCACCAATGAGCCTCAAATATTTCAATGATCTCCATCTTAAAACTGAATAGGTTCTCTTGAGGTAATAACAGGCATTAAGATTTCCTCACAAACCCTGATGGAAATCTTGCACATTAACAATACAGATTCCTCTACTTTTTGATCAGACACACTTTTAGAACTAGTGGCTATGACTGCCACTAGTCAAATAACTTCCTGAAGTTATTTGTAGGTCATAGAGCAGAAAGGAAGGTTTTGTCAAAGCTGTGCAGAGATGCTTGTGAGACTCTGTCCCTGTCGAAACTGACCTGAATCTACCAACAGCTAAGTAAAGAAGCTTTTACTTTTTGTGTCTGTAACTCGACCTTAGCATAGATACACGGAGAGAGTGATAAAACTACAGAGATGTACAAAGACTATTCCATTTGTGAAGCTTCAGGTATAGGTCACTGGTGGATAGCACGGTCTTTGTATAAACATCAAATTACACAATTATTCTCTTGGGTGCAATTCAGTGCAGTTCTAAGAAGTGGTGAGATATGCGCTGAGCTTGGTGCTAATTTCTGACACTATAGTGTTTAGGTGGCTTGAATGATACTCATGACAAAAATATCTTTAAAACTTAACAACATTTTTAAAATGTTTGAGCATACACTCATGTGTTCTTGAGGAAAGTAAAAAGAATGGAGAGAACTGGCAAAACAAGAAAGAAGCACAGGTTGATATACTGGGAAGAGAAAACCGAAACCAAAAAATAGTCTGCAGAAGTGGAAGCATCTATTTATTACTAGAATATTGAGCCATTTTCCCTCTAGGCAGTTTAATCGTGCATCCAAGTATTGGAAATGGTCCACCATATTTTTTTAAAAACCTTCTGGAATTTAATTCTTCTGACCAAATGTGATAATTGGCAATGCAGACACTAATGTTACAAATGGTTTTTTCATAGTCAATGAGTGATTGGTGCTCACCATTACTATTTGCTGTTTAAGAACTGCCCAAATATTCCAAGTTTTAAAAAATAGAGGGTTTTAAAGTGGATGCTATAGGTGTAAATGAAAAAATCCTTCTTCCTGAGTGCCTGAAAGCTAATAAAAACCTCCTAAAATAAGACCAAATAAAAGAGAAGCAACTGTCCATTTTTTTTTTTTTATTAATCTGGGACCAGGACTGAAACCAAAAACTTTGGGAGCCAAGTCATGTCTCAGAAAACGGGCACTGGCTCATCCATTCCAAGATCTGTCGAGGTAGGTTTTATCCAGTAAAGCTGGGAGCTTAACCTCTAGTCACCAACATTTCAACCATTTATGCTGTGTCTTGTTTTTGTAGTGAGTGAAGAGGAACTTACACTGCTAAGGAGTGATTTATCTCAACCTGTTGTAAACATCTAAAATGTGTCAGCTGAATTGACCCAAAAAGTGCCTGCTTCTGTTGCCTATCTATAAAAGCAGTTTAGAGTAACTTAGAGGCAGATGTGTCTCCTGTAGATATCTCAAGCTATTTTAGAGAAATTCACACCATAGAAATGATATACTCCAGCTTTTAGCTTTGCAGTAGTGTTAAAATCACTCAACTAAAGAGATGAGCAAATGCAGATCTTTTCCGAATCAGCATGGATTTAAGTTCAAACTGGAAATCTGCACTCTCAGGCTAGAAGGAGAGATTATTTGAATTAAATGCAAGGAACTTTCTCCATTTCTCAAAATTCTCCACTTTTCTTTTACCAGCTATGTAGCTAAGATGCCAATATTCGTTCTACCAAATGCAAGGAGTTAGAGCAAGCAAGCTTTCTAGTTTAGTGAGGAGGACATTAGGGTAGAATGATCAGAAACCTGGGTCTTGATCTGCAAATCTTATCATAGTTCTATTATTGTTTAATTCTTTTACCCCAAAATACGAAATATAGAGCTAGTTCCTTTATGGATCTGGGCCTTAAAATCAAAAACAGAACAAGATGTGACAGTCAAGTCTCAATACAAGGCTGTCAAAGACAGAGATGACAGTGGTGGATATCTAAGCTTTTGTAGTCTCAAAAGGTTTGTTGCTGTTGTAATATTTTTTTCAGTTTAGAGAAAATGAGATACCAATGAATCACCAACAGCCCACTTGCCTAGAAGACCGCTGCTTCTTAAGCATTGTTTGAATAAAAAAAAATCAGAAGAGAGTTTTATGTATGTATTAAAATATGTATCATGTTATATTACAGTTGATGTTACTGCTTATTATGAATCTGTAAAAAACAGAGCAAGCCTGTTCTAGATAAGTCAGCAGTAATGTTTTATGATATTTGAACTGACATTTTGCAGGCACCACAGCTTCAATTAGATTAGCTATTTCAGTATCTTTTGAAAACTGTAAACATTTCCCAAAAATGTGCTCTATATATCGTGCGTTATATGACATGATGTTACTTTTTAAATTCTGGTAAAATTCTAAAAAAATGCGATCCTTTGTTTAGACAACATTATGTGCTGTCTATAAACTTTCATGCCACCTGCATGAATCTGAGAGCAGAATTCATAATGGCTTAGACACTGCCTAATCTAGGGTAAATCTTTTACTCCCTTCTAGTGGGATCTTTATCAGCAATGACCCAGAATGACAACCAATCATTGGAACAAAAAGCTTGTATAGAGAGACTGAAACGTTCAGTGAGTCTGTCCTCCTCCCACTTGATGCCTACACCTCTATTCCTAAAATGTTTCCAACTGAGTGTTTGGACACATTATGCTTAAGGCTTACACAGATGCAGAGAAAAGGGAGGCATTGTATTTCCATTTTCTGTGTCTTTATGTTTCTCTCCTTAGAACTACATGGACAGAATCTTAGCTAGCGTGAATATCTGCAGCCCTAAGCAGCGTACTGTGATGCATCTTTCTTGCTATTATCTGCACAGAGGAATGCAGAGTTTTTGCCTCCCAATTATTTTTAGAAGAATTTTTTCCATAAACCAGACTACTGTGTACACACACCTGCTTGTGTTCTTATCTATCTTGACAAAATATATTTTATAAAACCCTTTAAGTGCTGTAACAGAAAATTTTCATGAAGTTACCTCACAGTATTTTATTTCAACATAATTCATACCTCTGATCTCTGCCTTCAAATAATGTTCTTCTATTATGTATTTGGTTTAGGTTCTTTAATGTTTAATGTGTTGTGAAATCATCCTGAATTACATTGTTTACATTGAAATACATTTGTTTTCTGTCTTGTAATTGTTAGGTTACAGGTGAAACTGTGACTGACTATGTATGAGACTAAGGAATGAATGAACAACCATCTACCCTCTGTCCTTCAGTACCAGCATAATGAACCTTAAAACATGGAAAATAACATGGAGTGGCAAGTTATATTTTCACTTGGGGGGAGTAATTCTAGGGGATATTGAAAGGACATGCATAAGGCATATATGGAACTTTAATTCTGCTGTCTGTAATATGCCAAACAGGGCAATTCACAAGGGGGAAGATAAGCCATGTATTATAGAAGGCAGCAGTAAAATGACTTCACCCTACAGCAAAGGGAAAGCAGAAAAAGAATTGCTCCTGTATGTCCCTGGGCTCATCCTAGCACAGGGCTAAGTTTAAAAGCTTGGTCTTACTCAGTTTGAGTAGAGTTTTTAATCTGTTTTAGCTGCTTTGCCCTTGGAGTGAATTAATAAATTTTTCTGATGGAAATAGGATGTCCAAGAATCTGTCTAATGTGATTACTATGAACAGTAGTGAAATTTTGTCTCAATAGTTGTTTACAACAAATAAAAATTAAATAAGACAAATAAAAAATAAGGATAAAATTATTAAAAGAATACAGAAGCTAAAGGAAAGCAGAAATAGCAAACAAACAAAAAAAATAGCAGAATCAATAGACATGTTGGTCTACTCAGTTTTATGATGGAACTTTGTGGGTATGGGCTGAATTTGGGCTATTTCAGGTCTGTAGATATAATGGAGAGATGATATAGACTACAGTAACTTATAGGGTTTATCTTATACGTGTGAGCGCTTCATAAGTTATTAGTACCAGAAGCCATAGTGAATTATGTCACACTTCTCTCACATAGCCTCCAAAAATTGTAAGTCACTCCAAGCCATGAGCAATATCATTAACTCAGCACATTTTGTCTTAGAGATTGTATGCAGATTTTGAGAATTTTTCTTATACTTCACCAGTGATGCATGAAAACTAGTAATGAATATGAGAATGTAAGGCTGATGCAAATACCCTGACCTACATAGCTCTCTACCTAGGCAAGAAAATATTTCTCTTTATCTTCATTTTAATTCGAAGAAGGCCTAAGTTGAACTCCAGAAGTTTATAAGATCTATTCTTAAAAGTGTAAATTTTTCAAGATGCAAGCCACTGTTTCTCAGTGGCTTTCATAAGACCTGGATATTGTTCCTCAACTAAGAGATTGTCTTAATTCTTTCAGCAGCATGAATTTATGATCCAGACACTCTGAAATCTAAAAACCTTTGATCCCAGTGTACCCTACCTCTGGGTGGCCTTTTCTTTTCTGTTTATTCTGTCCATAATATTTTTTAGACTACAGTTGAAGATCAAACTGGTATATTAAACTTCTTACATGGAGATAACACTATATATTTAAATATAATTTTAAAAGATTTTAGAATACTTATAAGGAAGATGGGCTGACTCAATCTTTATTAACACTCACTGTACATTACTGTATGTATTTAGTCTCATCAGCTAACTGCTAAAGAATAGCCTCAGTGGAATAATTCATGATTTATAAAGAAGTAAATGAAAAAAAGAAAGTTGAGTGGTAATTTCAGCTTTTCTAAGGCAACCAACTAGAATTTCTCCTCACAACAATTACAGGTATTTCGGTATAGTGGAAAGGAAATCTAAAGCTTATACAGAATTACACAGGTAGTTATTGTTAATGTTGTTTTATTCTTGTTATGGAGGAGAGTGTATTAGGACGTGATTTTAAAGTCTAGTTACCAGTTCCTAGTTATCCTTTGTTGGGTTGGGTTTTTTTTTGTTTGTTTGTTTTAGTTCAGTAATATAATTTAGAAAAACAAGAAATGCCAAATTGTACAACCAAATCAGTACAGAACCTCCCTAGCACTTGAAAAAATTCTTGTGTTATTTGAAATTTTTTGCCCTTTTCATTTTTATTCTGGTTGTGGTCATTTGTCCTATATTTCAAAGACCAAGAGCTTATGATTTGTTTCCTGCACTGTTATCAAGTACATTTCAAAGGATGTACATGATTTTAAAAAATGTATTAACAAAGGAATAATGAAGTTTTATTTCCGCTCCTTCTCTGAAAAAGGAATACTTGACCCAGACAACAAAATGTACAGCTTAGAAATGGGGCTTTTAATTTCTAGAGTGCCTTGCTGAGGCAAGGCAGACTTGCAATCTAGTAAGGATTCACAAAACAGGCCAAAAGGGTGGGTATCATTCACAGAGTGTCTGAAAAGAACAAGATATAATTCAATAAATCAGGTACCAAGCACAGGCCATTTCTATCCAGCCTGCCATGTTTTCTCCAGAAGACAAGAGGGAACGCATCTGAGTTGAGTGGCTGTGTGTTCTTGGCTCAGAATAATCCTTCAAGTTGTTCTTGTTTCTACTGAAAAACAAGTGAAGTCCCATTCTTCAGGGAGCAAGGATACCACAAGCTTTTGCTGAGAAAACAGGGACAAAATGTCCAAAAGTTTGGTCTGTTCTAATCAAGATTTGGGTTGCATTTTTAGTATTTATAAATTCTTAGGGAGGTAGGAGATTTCAGAAAATATTATGTAGAGGAAAAAAAGAAAATTAGTAATACCGCTAGCTTGAAGAGAATCTAGCATGCAGCTCTCTTAAGTCAATACATAGACTAGTTTAATGTATAGGACTATCTGACATTATTAGCAGCAATGAGACTATTTCCCAAGAACCTTCAAGAAGTTTTTTTACAGTATAATCTAAAGCAAATGAGATGAGAAAATAATGTGCATGCTTACAGTTCACAGATAAATTTGTTAGTAAGACAGTAAATGGTTCAACAGGTAAAATTTAAATCCTGAGGAACCTGGAAAATCCAAGTAGATATTTATAAGACCAGATTCACCTGGTTTTTTAATCAAAGTACATTTCTGACACACTTAATAGACTTTTTGTTTAAATGTAAGTAAATTTAACTTTGGATAAGTATAAGAAAAGGAAAAATATCAAAGAAGGGTGAAGTAGGTACATATGAAGGGATGCACTCTTCTGTTGACTAACTTTTAGAGAAGTATTAGACTTTTTGATTCAGTGTTAAATATTTGAATATGCAAAATCTAGTTTCATCTAGTTTATGTTTATACACAGTACATTTTCTCTGTTTAAAAAAAAGATAAATAATTAACTTTCCATGCTATAAACAATAAATCTAAATCAATCTATTTATCCCATTTTTATTGTTGCTAACTCTCTTATGCAAGACATCAACGGAAGTAACAGAATTTTTATAGAGTTAGCAAACTTGGGTCATCTTGCTGGGTGAGCAGATATATATGAACATATGAAGCTTGCCAAACCTGTGAGCCGTGATGAAGGAGCTTAATTAAAGTTCGTGGACAAATTAAAAGTGAAAAAAATAGAACAGCAAGAAATGCATTAATTAAGAAAACCTGTATCTTAAAAAGAGCAGACCCAAGGGTATCAGTACAGTAATAAGTAACAGCAGGGGTGACCATCAGACAGAAGATAAAACAGAGTAATATGGGGTAAGAGAGCAAGCTGTCCAGGTGTAAAGTTGTTATGAAGTCCATGACTATGGCTCAAGAACAGCACTAAAGTGCTCAGTTGGAGCACTGGAATTTTGTGGGAAAAGCTATCCTTTACCTGTGCCAAGGAAAGGTCCCATGAAAGTATCTCTTTGAACTCAGATGGATTTTTGTTTGTCTTTTTTACAGTAGTATTATAATTCTATGTTCTTGCATGCCTTTTCTTAGACTTTCACATCCATTTAATAAATAAAAACCAAGGTGTGTATTTAATGCAAAACAAATAAACAGTATTCTGTTATACTGAAGAGAATACATCTTTGGGAGATTTTTCTTTAGTGTTCATTAGACAATATGCTTTGCAGGATACTTTTATATTTTAGTCTTCACAAAAACTGCTCTGATTTGTATCTTCTAGATTCCCTACATTTTCTTAAGCACTTTTTGAAGGTTATCTCAGTTTCTTAGGAGTTGGTGAGGTTTTTTCCTGCTTCCCCTCAAGCCCTCTCTGCTATTCCCCCTAGCCCCAACAGGCTGATAGAATCACAGAATTGTTTAGATTGGAAAAGACCTTTGAGATCGTCAAATTCAAACGTTGACCTAACTCTGTTGGCCAAGTCCACTACTATACCGTGTATCTAAGTACCACATGTACATGTCTCTTAGGTATCTTTAGGGATAGAATCTAAACCGCTTCCCTGGGCAGCCTGTGCCAACGCTTGACAACTCCTTCAGTGAAGAGATTTTCCCTAATAGACAATCTAAAACTCCCCCGACACAACTTGAAATTATTTCTTTTTGTCCTATCCAGCAAGATGAACCACGTTTATTAGCTTTACAAAAATTCTATTGATTGGGAGAGAGACCGATCTTCACCTCACTCTAACCTCTTTTCAGGTATTTGTAGAGAGCAATAAGGTCTCTCCTGAGCCTCCTTTTCTCCAGGCTAAACCATCCCAGCTCTCTCAGTGGCTCCTCCTAATGCTTGTGCTCCAGACCTTCCACCAGCTTTGTTGCCCTTCTCTGGACATGCTCCAGCATCTCAATGTCCTTCTTGTACTGAAGGTCCAGAACTGTGCCAAGTACAGGAAGAGAATCACTGCCCCAGTCCTTCTGGCCACACTATCTCTGATACAAATCAGGATGCCATTAGCACACTCCTGGTGTTGACCAACACCCCAAGGTCCTTTTTCCCTGGGCAGCTTTCCAGACACTGTTCCCCAAGCCTGTAGTGCTGCAGGGGCACCCAAGTCCAGGCCCTGGCACTAGTCATGGGTGATGTGACTATATTGACCCATTACTGTTTGTAGAATCCACAGATATTCACCATAATTTCTCTCTAGAGGAGAAATATATACTACTACATATTTGGGTCTTTTAATTTTCCTGTGTACATATTTCTGTCTGTAATAGGTGGTTCATTAGAGATGTTTACACTGTTCCTGATGCTCATTGAGAGGAATCTCATGCTGTTTCATGCTAATGGAAAGCTGATGAAACTTTGCTGTTTCAAGCAATTAATATTAACAATTTTTTATTACCACTGTAGTAGTCATTCTGTTCTGTGGTGACAACAGCCCTAGTGAGACTGTGGTAAAGGCAAAATAGGCAGTGGATCAGAAAATGTTTTGTAGTCCCTATTAAATTCTTGCCCTGAATACAACTGCTTTGTTTATGCACATAGATGGCCATGATTTAATACAAGATACAGACATTTTCAGAAATGATTTGAAATTGATATTAATCAAACCCAGACAAAAATTCATTTTTAACTGTGATACTTTTAATAACCTGTTTGATTTTAGACAACTAGCCCTGTATCTAATTAAAATTAATTGTTAAGCTGATTTATGTAAAAATTATAATAAGCATGTTTCACATGTTTCTTTTCCTCACATTCTTCCATAATAGAGACCATACTGGAGAAGATAGTATATGTCCCTCCATACCACCTATAGACATTTTTCACTATTTTTTCTGATTCTGCTTTCACTTTTCTCCAGTTCTAAAGCACTTGAAAATCCAGCTATTACGATCGTGTAAGTATAACATCCTTGTCAGGATGTTCAAGAATCTTTCCTAATGTGTTATTTAACATTTTACTTCATTATATAGCTAAAATAAAAACCACTAAGATGGCAGATCTAAGAGAACTTATTTACTGGAGTTTTATTTTCTCATGGACTGCACAGAAATAAACTCATTTTTGAAGGTTGTGTGACATTTATACCAAATAGGTATATTGCGATTTCTTTTTCAATTTGTTCCTAAACCTTTTCCCCTCGTTGCTTAAATGCAGTATTTATTTTAACCTTGAGCTTCTTGAGACCTGAAGCAGAAAGCTTCAAAGTGTTATAAAAACCATATCCTTTTTAAATCTCACTCATTTGAATGCAAGTTCCTTACAAGCTCAAAGAGTGTTGGTTGTTCTCATTGAAGTTTATAATGCCTTAGATATTCAAATCAGCTTTATGCCTTCCATTTGTTATGCAGATTTGCGAACTTTATATATCACATGGTTTATCTACATTAATACAGCTTTCACTAACAGGACTTACAGGAATAGATGTATACACTAAAGATGCACATTTTTAGTACCTCGAATTATCATAAAAACATAAAAATAGTGTGTATTGCTCTAGTCTAATCAGACTCATTTTTATGTGGTTGTTGAAAGCCCTTTTACATTCCATTCTGTGTCTGGAGGTCTGTATAAAACCAATTGAGAAAAAAAGCAAAGTGAAGACACCTGCTGGCTTATAACACAAATACCAAAATATCTTAGAGCCTGCTGAAAGGAGAATTGGAACAATATGTCATTACTGAAGGCTCACTTGCAAGTTCTAATGTATTATAATGAAAACAGTATGACAAACCTAATGAGACAGTGAAGATTTGGGTAATTGTTCCTGCAATGTATGGTAACTTTTCCAGCCGTTATTGGCAAACATAAAACCTAATGAGATTTTATTAATTTAAATGCAGTACATCTGCAAAACATTTCCTTAGTTTCAGTCTCCTCTGCTAATCTCCCTTCCCACACGTACTTGATCCTTTTAAGTTAATTGTTCTGCATAGTACACTTTCTAAACAAAACATACAAAGCACTTACCATAAATGTGCATTAACTTATTTTGCCACGGCTTACTTTTTGTGGGTACACTTCTACACTGGTTGGATAGAATACAGCTTCTTTCCTCTCTGTGAAAATGTGTATAATGAAACTTGTATTTTTACTTGGAATTTGATTAAGGCAGCATCTTCACATAGAGCCCAATTTTGTCACTGTTCTTCACATTACTCTTCCAGGAGTCCTATGGAAGCAATTCACATTTTGAAAGAGTAATATTTACTGTGACTGAATAAGGTCAATATAGTCATACTTTAGAACTTCAATTATTTTTTTTATACCAGCTTGTTGATAACTAAAACATACATCATGTTTATTATCTGGATTTTTATTTCCTCAGCTTAATAAAGCCAAAAAGTTTTAAAGAAGATTTCATAAATAATCTACCATCTGATGTAAAGTTTAATTGTGTACTTAACATTTCTAACTCTAACCAAGCATGAAAACATCAATAACTAAATTTTGTTATTATCATTTCTTTGAGTAACTACTGATTAAACTGTGTGTGTAACTGTGATCTTCATCTGTATTTTCATTGAAATGTTGATCTCGGATCATTCTGTAAGTTTTGTGTTTAGAATTCTGATATCTTCTCATGGCAACCTCATCAGTAGCTCAGGTTCAATGTTTCTGAAAAAGAGGTCTTGTTCATTCCTTTCAGATCTCCCTTCTGCTGTATTTGAGCTATCAAAATGTTTTAGGTCCAGGAACTGAATGCTGTCTTTGATCTGAAATCCTTTACAGACACTTATATTTGGCCTGTCTGTATTCTTTCTGCTTATTAGTCTTGAAAAAACACCATTTTCGGTGTCTGATAAATTTTTTAAATGTTCAGATAATCTTTCTTAATGCTTGCTTTGATAATTTAAAACATCTGCAAACCTATATCACTACCTCCCTGGACATGTTTTCAATTGGAATTAAACAAGGCACCAGGGAAGGTGTTCTATGCTTACTGTGTGATGACAAACACCAAGGATGACAATATCCTTTGATAGGTTCTTTTGTTTGGTTGGTTATTTAAGAAGAGTTCGGGGTGGGGTTTGTTTGTTTTTCATATTTCTGTCATCTGTCTAATTTTGGGGTTGCAGTTTCCCTGGAGTACAAGCTGTCTCCCTGCCTCACGTTTGTGTTATGCATGTATTTAAGTGATATATGTGAATCCATTTGTCATAAATAACCCCAAACATAGATATATAAATTAGTAATAGATACGTAGATAGATGTATCTATATATCCCAAAGTGGATATATGTTAGTTATGCTGTGTACTCAATGGAAAGGAATAGGTACCTCATTAGAGATGCATCTAACAAAGATTAGATAGATGAGTTGCCTTCTGAAACCACTACTTCTCTCCACTACTTATAAAAGCAGCCAATAGCAGCTAGACCTTGATATTTCATTTCATATCTATCTATTTATATTTCCAGTGTGATGAATCCCAAACATAACATCACAGAAAGCTTCACTCTCTTCCTTCTCTTTGTAATTGTATACAGTTAATTTATTTCTGTAACTGAAGAAATATCTTTCAAGTAAATTAATTTTGTCTTTAAGTATACAATCTTTTTTTGGAAAGTGTAAAAAACAGTCTGATTTTAATTATTTTCGTGAAAAACAAATATATACAAAAGTGTTGCCCTTGCCATAATGACTAATTTGTTACTCAGTCACTGAGAATTAAATGCACTTCAGATTGTGATGATTTCTGGTTCATTTTCTCTGTTGTATTTAGTGCTGGATCTTTTTCAAGTTACAATGTCATAAAAGGATGACAAGAAAAGTCTTGACTTTGCAGTCTCGGATGAAAGAGCATTTCTGGATGAAGGTACCCATAACACACTGCCAAATCATGGCACAAAAAGCAATAGAGCTGTCATGAAGTTCAAAAATTATATTGTCTCTGCTAGAATAACTGGGAAGAGATCATATTCACTTTTCCCCTGAGTTTTGCAGGTCATTTTAGATTTATAGCATGGCTTTTTATTATAGTTTGTAGAACTTTTAGGGACTGTAGTCATTTTTATCAATTATTCTTTCACTTGGTCAGAAAGTCCTGCACCACGATATCACAAAATGAGACAAAATTAATTAAATTATTTCTCTTAATTGCACATCATACTTTTTCATACCCTTGACACATATTCTAAGAGGCAGGACACAGACAGGACTCAAAGCCGAAGTGAGTTGCAGACTTAGAAAGCACACAGCACATGGGTGTAGAGGAGGCACTAACAAGAGAAATCTTTCTTGTAGCCTAATTCTTGTTGGAGCTATATCTGGCCATAGCTAGACTCTGATCTGAACCCTTCACTCATCTGGTAAAACTATGGAAAGCAAACTGTTCTGCTCTGACTAATTTATACGTTCTTTTAGCTTATATGAAAATCAGAATTTCTACAAAGTGTCTGACTTTCCTAAGTAGGAATAATTTGAGCTCTGCAGTTGGAATTGGGAGTGTTTGGGGATATGACAAAGGGAGAGACCAGGGAGTGTCTTTCTACCTATGCTACTAATAGCCCTAACTGATAAGGATTATACAGACTACTAATTTACTGCTGTCAGGAACTTCCTAATGGAGATGAGAGCATCTGAGGAGGGATACGTTACTAAAACTCTCTCAACCAAAATGGATAAATGCAAGTGTGTTTTGTGTTATTAAATTTTTTCATTTTCATTTCTGTTTGAGTGTTAAGGTAAAATGCTGAATATTTTTACAATAATTGGATCAGTACATTTTTGTTATAATGATTCTCCTTAGTTCTAGCAGCACTTCATATATCTGAAAAGACATCTTTAGTCAAAAAACTCCAGTAGAAACTCCTATGCATAGCTTCCCAGTGAACTACTCTGGATAACTCCGTTTGTAATCTTGCACCATTTGTATGACTGCATGCAGCCAAAGGCAGGGAGAGGAGTGTCTGCCTTTAGCAAGCCCCTGTAGACTAATTGTAGAGTAAAGTATATTAAATAACCAGTAGGAAAAAAATAAAAAAAAAAAAGAGAGTCTGCCAGGCAGGACAACAGCCAAGGGAGACTTTAATCAGCAACCAGCAGCCTTCTTTTTACCCTGAAGACTGCATAAATGAGAAAGGTTTTGGAGGCCTGCCAGGGAAAAGGAGTGCTGAGGTTAGTAGAAGCATGACAGTTTTCATTTTTCTCAATCCCTCCCCCTCATAGATTCACAAGATTTCCCTCCTATATTATGCAGCTTTTATTATTATTATTGTTATTATTGTTGTTTTTGTTGTTGTTGCTATTATTGTTATTATCATAGACTATCTAGAGTTGGACCCACAAGGATCATCAAAAATTCATCATTATTATTAATAATAATAATTATTATTATTTTACTACATAAAGGATAGTAGTTGTAAGTTATACCTGAAATGTTTGATTCTCAAAATCTGAAAGAATTGAAAACAGAAGAGATTCCTAAGAAAATATATTCTTGTTGGAATGTATGGAAGATACTGTAACTTCCAGAGCATAATTTTAGTTTCTGTTGGGAGAAATTTCTGGGGGTCTTAAAGCAAGACAAATTCATTTTTAGATCAGGTTTTTCAAGGCTTTTTTCACCAATACACCCGTCTCATTTCTGCTTTCATTTCAAAAAGCAGTTCCCATAGTCCCCTTCACCTGAGAGATTAATTTTACTTTCCTATGATTCTTCCTGTGCCTTGGCTGTACACTCTGTTATATAATGTTTAGTATTTTAATAATAGTGAATGTGCATGTGCTTTTGCATGACTGCATGTTAACATCTAGTTGACACTGTCCCAAGCCTTAATGCAGCCTGCCTTCACTGTATTCTTCATGATTGCAAGCATGGGGTTCAGCCTGTTTTAACTCACTGTTTTAACTTTCCAGTGACGGGAATCCCAACAGACTAGAAACAGGTGCTGCAAAATGTCCTACACCTATATATGGGCTAGACGTGAACAGACAACCCTATTTTTCCTCTCCATCAGCCATGCCAATCCAGCTGCCCAGCAAGTGACAAATGTACACCTATGCAAGTCAGGCTAAATATGGCCATTGTCTGACTTCACCTATTTGCGTCTAAAAGTAGTAAAAGTAGTGTGACTGGCAATCAATTAGTAGAGGGATCGCAGGTGAGCTGATCTTAAGTGCCTGATAAATGCAATTTGTCTCTAAGCTCTTTAATTCATCACATAGATATCATCACCACTTACATAATGTGTGGGTGATAGTATATCTCTTAGTGTAACTTTATTTTAAACACTAGGGATGCAGTGGTTCTACTGTACACTGATTTTTGACTGTATTTGTAGTAGAGAGATCAAATATATTTAACAACTGATCTGGTTAGTTTTTTCTTTCCTTTCTAGATTTTAGTAAGCATTTTGACCAAGAGATTGGTATCTGGTTCTTATTAAAATCCTCATTCATGTTCATGTTGTTATAAACTGCTGAATGCAAAGGACTGTGTATTTTCTCCAATTCAGACAAAATTCTGAGTGTTATATATACGCTTTTCTATATGTGTCCCCATCTTGTGTCAATTTAATTAAATTATTTGTGTATATTTTACATTGTGTTGTGATATCACCCAAGCCCGGTTTACCTTTTAAGCAAAATCCCCATTGTCAAAACCTGTAAAGCATAACCTAACCTCCATGTACTATATATCCTAGTTTAACTTGTGAATTTTTGTAGCTCTTATTACTTAAAAATCTGACCTTTATTAGAAAGCAATTTACTTTTCTCCTTAACAAGAATGACCCACCAAATGAAGAGCAAATGATCACATGATATACAAACAAAGACTACAAAAGGGAAACTAAATTTTCTATCCATTTACTAGGAGGTATGTCATACCTAGTTCACATGGTGTTTTTATAGTTGTAGAATAATGTGCAATAAATGAATAGTTTAAACACCATTCTATTCCAAATAATCAATCAAAAAAAAAAAGACAGCTGATTGATTTCTTCTTTTAGATGAGAATTTACCCATTGTTTAATTGATTTTAATATTTTTCAAAAAGTGATTTGAAAGTCATATGTTTTAAGAAAGCTAATATATTTTTTATATACTTGCAAAGGTAGTATATTTTTAAAAGTACATACAGAAGGATGACTGATTTTGGCTGCTAATATCTCTTCCCTTCTTCCTAGTATAATATGAGAAAATCCGCAATTTCAGATTCACAGCTGGCAAATAAACCAATAAAATTAGGAGGAGTTTCCAAGAAGTTTCAGTTTTAAAAGTTTGCAAATATTTTCATGTTGACTACAACTTCTGAATTTCGGTTGACATATTTCTTTTGAATGCAGTAGTGAATGCCTGCTATACTGCAAAGAAAAATAGGTGAAAAACTCCCTTGGGTCCTATGATTGTAGAACTCAGGTACTATAACTAGCAAGAAACAGATGGCTCCACAGCACAGAAGCATTTTAAAATAAACATTAATACAAGTTGGGATAAAATTCTTATTACGAATGCAGTTTTAATCATGTTAACTGTTGTTGACATTGGTACTTAAAACTGTTTCATAGATCCTAACGAAAAGAAAAAAATCTAATTAATGTGAGATATGATGAATGTATGCCATTAACTGTATAATTTACAGTAAATAGTCATCTCCTGAAAAAATGAATATTATTTTGGTTTCATGAAACATAGTCTATAAATATTTTTAATTGCTTTCATGATAGTTTCAGTCTGCTTGTTACTAATGTCTAGTCATTTACTTGTTCTAAAATATGTTTGTTGATTTATAGATCATACTAACCTCAAATATCTTCTGTAAGGAAAGCTGTGATTCTTTTGCTATGTAATCGTAAGTGTTTAATTGACCATTAAAAAAGGCAGCCATTTCTTTATAGTCAACTTGACTAGACACAGAACACCAGATTTTTTTATTAGTATATTCTAATAACTCTGCTACAGTACTGAAGTGTAGTAGCATAAGGGATGCCATCAGTGCACCACCTTGAAGGTCAGCTTTAAAATAATCTTTCAGTCTGTTGTTTTCTCTGGGTAAGCAGCTTTGTCACAAATTCACAAATACCACAGGAATTGTATTAATTCGTCTCTTTTCATAGGCTATGAAACATAAGATTACATTTTGGAGGATGCATTGCTTCTTAGATTTTTTGTCATTCTATCTACAAAAATAACATCTAACCTAATTGTATCATTGAGATGATATTTAAATTCCCAAGTACTGTTTTCAAACCTGTATTTTGGTTTACACATTTCTAACAGAACAATGGAAAATAATAAAAAAAAAAAGCCCAGACTCACCTGTCTAATAAATAAATTTATTTATTTAATAAATACAGTTAAACTCATCAGTTTGAAGTTTAGAGTTGGACAATAAGAAGAGAATAAATCTTATCTTCTCAATGGAAGATATTGGCATATTTGTGTGTTTCATGTGCCAGGGGAGGTTTAGCTTTGATATTAGGAAAAAAATTATTCATGGGAAGAGCTGTAAAACATTGGAATATACTGTCCAGGGAAGTTGTGGAGTTGCTACCTCTGGAATTGTTAAAAAAATGTGTGGATATGGCACTTGGAGACATGGTTTAGTGTTGAACATGGTGGTGGTGCTGGGTTGACAGTTGGACGTGATAGTCTTGAAGGTCTTTTCCAACCTTAACAAATCTATGATTCGATGATTAATTTAGCTCCTGCTACCTTTGCATGTGCCACTCAATTCGTGTTCTGTTTTATTCTGTATTGAGTCACATATACTTGAATTCAGTGAATACCTGTTAATAAGGACAGTATTGATTTCTGTTGGCAGTTCAGTATCCAGAGAGCAAGAGCAATCCTTCCATGATACTTCCATACTGAGAGGAAAAATGCTTGAGTGTGTGTGATCCTTCAGTGTGCCTGACCTCAGTATAGCTGCATTCTTTAGTTTGGGAAAGTTTTGTCACTTTGGCTGTCAGCTCACCCCTGAGTTTAAAACTTCAAGGTAGTCAATAGGGAGGCTACCGTTGAGCTGTGGGATTTGAAACACCAGACAACCAGAAGCCAATGTACCAGACTCAGAAAAATAATTAGATATTTCAGTTTTAGAGAATCATTGTTATCTGGCAGACTCATTTTGACAGAAAATTCCTTCACTCTGCTGACATGAATCCTATTCTTCTGAGTACATGCTGATGTCTACAATATAGATGTCCAAATCTCAGCTAATCATGTTAGATACCTTTATATTTAAAAGATACCTTTAGGGCATGGTTCATCTCATCCTAGACCAGACACAGACATTCAGTCAGATAAATTAGGCTCTTGAAGTACTTATTGCTCTCCATTGACTAGAAAATGACCCTGTAATGACTAGCTAGAATATAAAAGTCTGTGTTGCAGGTGTCTACATTTAGATGAAATTAATTTCTTCCCAAGGATGGCTTTCAGCTGCCTCATCATAGTGCCATGTGTGATTTCATTTTTTTGCTGAGGCACTTCAGAGTACTGTTAGATGTGAAACAGAATGACCTAAAAAATGGCCTTATGTAACTTCTGTTTAAGTAACTGAATTCCTCCCCAAAATTTTGAATCATCTACTTAAACATTTAGATGAATTTATAGTCCAGAAAGAGTAAAGAGAAATTGAACTTTACACAACCATTCACAAATTGGAACAATTCTGAAAGCCAGGAAAATTCTAGCATACAAACTATCTTTGTCATCTGGCAAATGGCATAACTTTTTACAAATCCAAATATAAAGACATTCTGGAGCTACCTTTTAATCTACAAAAAAAAAGAGGGTTTGTATATATCATCTCAAGACAGCTGAGAAATTATAACAAGACTACTTACAAGTTTTTTCTCAAATTTCCCACAGAAAAATCTTTTCAGTTACCTCTTCCCCTGTGATTCAACACTTATGCATCTGATATTACCTTGTAACCCAAAAAACATTTCATGCCATTTACTTTACAGGACACCTTAGTCCTCTCCCTGTTATAGAATCATACAGAATGGTTAGGATTGAATGAGACGTTAAAGATCATCTTGATCCAACCCTCCTGCCATGGACAGGGACACTTTTCACTAGACCAGGTTGCTCAGAGCCCCATCCAATCTGGCCTTGAATATTTCCAGTGATGGGACATTCACAACTTCTTTGGGAAATGTGTTTCAGTGCCTCACCAACATCATAGAAAAGAATATTCTTCAAAAATCTAACATAAATCTCCCCTCTTTCATTTTAACACCATTCCTCCTTGTCTTATCCCTACCTTCCTAGGTAAAAATTCCCTCTCCTGCCTTCTTCTAGACCCCTTTAGGTACTGGAAGGCTGCTGTAAGGTGTCCCAGGATCCTTCTCTTCTCCAGACTGAACAGCCCCAACTCTCTGACCTTGTCTTCATGTTTCTGCCATCATTTGCGGCCCAGAGCTGGATGCAAAAGTCCTGGTGGGGTCTTAGATGGTCAGGGAATGGTGGGAGAATCATCTCCCTTGACCTGCTGTCCACACCAATTTTGATGCAACGCAAGATGCAGTTGGCCGCCAGGGCCGTGAAAACATTCTATTGGATTATGTCATCCATGAGAAACCCAGCTCCTTCTCCACAGGGCTGCTCTCAGTGAGTTCTTCTCCCGGTCTGTACTCATGTCTGGGATTGGCCCGATCCAGGTAGCTCACCTTGCACTTTGTCTTATTAAGCCCCATGGGCCCATTTCTCAAGCTTGTCCATGTCCCTCTGGATGGCATCCCTGCCTTCTGTTGTATCAACAGCACCACTCAGCTTCATGCCATCTGCCAACTTGCACTCAGTCTCACTGATAAAGTTATTAAAGAGCACTGGTCCCAAAACAAAGCCTTAAGGGACATCACTCATCACTGGTCTCCACCTAGACATAGAGCCATTAAACACGACACTGGCTGGATCCAGACAGCCAACTCCAGTCCACGCTTCCAATCCATGTCTCTCCAATATGGAGATAAATATATTGTTGAACACCATGTCAAAAACCTTACAGAAGTCGAGGTAGATGACATTGGTCACTCTTCCCTTGACAACCGTAGATAAGTGTTGGAAGGGAAGAACAAATACAAAGAGAAACACAGGTCGAAAAGGCAAGTACAAGAAATTATCTGGTTGAAAAACTGAGAATAAATTAGGAATCAAAAGGGAAAAATATTTCTGAAGTGTATACCACCAAATTTGAAAAAAAACCCTACTCCAAGTAGCAACAAAACAGAAATTTGAAGGGGAAAAAAGCCAGGTGAAAAGAAACATCAGGAGATGTAGAGCAAATAAGAAGCTGTTGTGGAATAGGAAAGGCTGGGACTGCCTAGGAAACATAACTAAGAGAAGAGCAAGGGAATTGCAGAGATGATGGTCAACTTTTCAAAAGTTTCTGCTTTTCTGTAAAAGTAAATAAAATCAGTATGAATCCAGGTGATAGAATTTCAAAATCAAAGTGAGCTTATTTTTTAACTAAGAAAATAATACACACATGCCCATCTGTCTTACAGGATCATTATCTGTAACTGTCTTACATTTGCAAAGTTGAACAGTAACATTTAAGGAAGTGCTGTAAAAAGCTTTACTAATTTAACACATCTGTCTTCCTACAGACATAATGAACAGTATTTCTAACTACATGAGGCAGTTTCAAAGCTAATATAGTTATTATTATTGAAAACTTTCATTAGATTCAATGGCATAGGTAGAAAAACAGATGAAACGTTGGAATTGCATGTACAAAGTTTGTGGTGCTTCTTACTTGAACACATTTTAATTTTTTCATTGTAGATTAACCCAACACAAAGATGTTCTCACAGATCAAGCAAATAAATACTACTCCAGAGAAGTGGTTCCTTTCACTTTCTCTAATTCATATCTTCTAAGTGATAAAGACAAATCCCTTATATCAATGTCTTAATGTTTTACCACAAATTATGTAATCCCTCTTTCCAGAGTGGTGGACTTCTGAGTTTGTGTTTGTCTTATTTACAAAAATGTGGATGGCCTAGAATTTTGACTGAGACTATAGGAAATGAACTTTCAATACATCATGTACCACATGATCTTCAAAACCTGGCATTTCAGGTGAAAAAAATCAGAAAAAAAAATTAAACTTTTTCTATATGCTTCTGTTTTCATTTACAAGGTGTGAAAGCAAACATTAATATTTTGGAAGTGCCATCATTACAACCTCACAGTAAAGCTTATATGAAAATTCATAATACTGCCTTCAAAGCAAAATACGTAGCAAGAAATTTCTAGGGCTTAGGACCACACCTTGAATGATGTAGGGAAAGAAAATATTGAGTAGGTGCTAATAAATGAATGCCATCTGTTATCTGCATTAAATGAGGAAAGGCTCAATTAAAAAGTAGTAGATGATTGCATAATTAAGGTCTGTCGCAAGTTATGTTTATGACAGAAAGAGAAGAGATTTAAGGAATAGTAGACCCTTACTGCTGGCATTCCTTAATTTTCAGGTGTTCGGCTTCACAATATCAATACTATGCTATTAACAAAGTCTCTGTGTGTAATGATCTAAATATATACATGCTTTTCTTTGATTTGAAAGAAAATCATCATACTGAGTATTCTACAGATGCATTTTGTTGAAATACTGCTATGGCATGTCTTTGAATTTGGAAAAATATACTGCCAGAAAAAAAACATGTTCTTGAAATAATTTTATATATGTGTGTATGCATATGTTACATTCATATAATATATATATACACACATATATATATAAAATTGTATATTATTCCAGATAATTATGTTATCATAATTGAAATCCATTAACAATTGTATATAATCCTGTATAGCAATGTTATATTTTAAAATTTTAAAACCCATATAGAGACGAGCTTTGATGGGTGCCATATTCCCCTTTGAACCAGAAAAATATAGACTGGGAATTGCACACAGTCTTTGCCACAGTGACAGTTATATTTACAACTTTTCAAAATTATGGATTCCTGCATTTTACAAAAGAATTAAAGACACTAGGAAAGAAAGCATCATCTTTAGCTATTACTCACAATGGTTTGTGGATGTGGTAATTAGACTCCCTCTGATCCTTTTTTCTCCACCATTGGTTGAAGACCAGTCTTGAAAGTGATTACATCTAGGTTGAGAAAACATGAGAAAATGTAAAGAGATCAGTCAGCCACAGTAGAGAGAAGAATACATAAGTTGGGAAAATTATAAGGGTAGAAACCACTGACAAATTGTTGTAGTCTATAATATCAAGAAGAAGTAACTTTTCTCCCAGCAAAAAAGAGAGATGATTTTCCATGGTTTCTGATGACTAAAAAGAAAAGTTTCTTTAGGAATGTTCACACAAAGTTTTCAGGTGTTTTTCTAAAGAAAAGGTCCCTTTGGCCCCCAGAAAACTGATACAAAATTTGTCATATTTTTCTGATACAGCTTTAAGCTCATAGGTTTGAGGAATGTAGAACATGTAATACATCTTTCCTCTGCACATTTGCTAAATAGCCTGTCCACAGACAATCCAGCTATCAAGGTACATTCTTGTCTTGTCTCCTTTCAGTGATTCATCCAGAAAACCTTTTAGAAAACATCTGTTGCAAAGAAATTATGGGTTTTTTCTTAAATTTACACAGTTAGACAAATGTAAGATTGAACGTTCTCAATTGTTATGGGGTGAATTTTAATTATTTCGATAAGTTGCCACAGATCATTTCTGCAGGTAATACCAGATAATAAGAATTTCTGAACATTCAAATGTGTTTCTTTATAACAAGAAAAGTAACTCTAGAAAAATATGAAAATCAAATTTTTATGTAGACTATTGTTAGAACTGACATGAACAAATGTGAAGAGAAAGGGAATGGTGTGGTTATCTGCTTCCTTCATCCATCCTGACTGCAGTAATAAAATTCTGGAACAGTTCAACTCTGCAAGCCCAAAACTCTACAAAATTCCTTGCATAACAGGGCTGGAGAGAGAGAACAGCAGTCAGGTGCATTATTTATGTTGTATTCTTAAGAACATGATTTTTTTCTATAGCCCAGCTTAGAATAAAGCACTGAATGGAAATGGAACCGTCTGGATGAAATTCTGTGCAATGTACTCCAGGATGACCCTGCGTGAGCAGGAAGGTTGGACCAGAACATTTCCCTGTGATCCCTTCCAACCTTACCCATCCTGTGATTCTGTCATTCTTTGATTCTATGATTCTGTGAAATACTTGAAACTGCAAGACTTTTCCACCTTCCACTTTATGGTTATATTGGTTTATTTATTTGTGCGTGACAGGACCATCCTGTGCCTATCTGGAAAAATCCAAAAGCTATTTTTCCTTTGAACCTTAGAATGAAACATAATTGAAGAAGACAGTGGGGGGGGGAAGTTTCCTAGAAGCTGTTTTTTCAGACTTTTCTGACTAGGAGAGCTGAAAATGTAAGTATAATTTCAATTTAGGAAAGATTAATTTGACATCTTTTAAATAAGCAGTTAATCTGTTGCCTATTTGCTTGAGTACTGCAGCTTAGTGTTCCTTTCAGTGCCTAAGAGAACGCACACATTTATTTAAAACATGTTTGCTAATTAATTATTTATGTTGAATGAACAATGCATATTATCCCTTGAAATATTCTTTTCATATTTTCAGAAACAATAAGGAATGAAGGAAACCAGGAGGAAAAGCCAGGAAGTATCATTCCTTGTATTTCTATATTTACTCCTTAGTCCTCAAACTGTCAATAATGTAATGACCAAAGCTTGGAGAAAGACATCAAGCTATATGGACATTTATTTTGATACACTATGTGCTTTATACTTGTAGATATTTATTTATTTATTTATTTATATCTGGTTATATATATATATATATATATATATATACACACACATATAGTGATGCAATGATAAAGGCTGATTTTTTACTGGTACAGTTAGAGTTATCAACAATACTTTCATGTGCTTTACTACATTGAGACGCATATTAGATTTTGATTTAATGTTTTTAAAGGAAAGTGGGTTTTATGTGAAGGGCACCAAATATTGCAGAATCCCATTTAGTATAAGACAGCAAAAAGCATAAGACTAGCAGTTTTGGTGCAAGTCACGTGATTTATACCAGAGGTAATTCAGACAACTGTGCTCTTGTGTTATCCTGGTTGCATAGAATTTCTTCACAAAATACATACTAATAAATATAAACTATCAAAGTTCTAAGAAATTACCATATACGTGAAAACATTTTGGAACTTACATGAAAGATCAAATCCTCAGCTGGTTGTTTCTTAAGTTGTTTCTTTGCAATGATTTTTAATTTATAACAAAATATATGGTTTTGCAGATGGACAGGTTGGCTGACATCGCTTTGTTGTGTTAGTGTGTTTATGCTAGTCCTACATTCTTGCAATTAATTCCCACATCTAAAAAAAATTATGATTTATTCTGCGATAACAAGTGAATAAAATGTTTTGTGTCACTAGATGAAGGAAGTAAATACTCAAGATTTTTTTTCCTGTAGGCTTCTCAACACAGTATAAGTCAGTACTGGTTAAGTGTTCACACTAAGAGCTTTGTCACTAACAGCTTCTGTAAATTTACAATAGGTGCACTTAGTACATAATAGATAGGTTATGTGACGTTCATGATGTTTAATATTGAACATGAAGTGAAGCAACAAATGCAGGCCACAAGAGTTACAAGAAAAAAATTTCTGGTAATCTATTTCTTTGAGCTATGAGATTAAGATTACAATTTCATGACATATTGGAGGCTCTATCAGTCATTTTTGGACAATGCAGAGTTAAAAATAAGCACATGTTTTTGCATTTTTTAAAAAAAAATCTGTGTACATCTCAGGGTGACAGATATGCTTATATTCTGCAGAAATGTGCTTCTGAGTGACAGGAGCCTTGAAACGTTGTTTATGTGTTTAGCTCTGAATATCAAGGACATGATTTAGTAGGAAGCCATCATGTTAACACCATTAATGGCATTTTCACCAACATTTATAATCCAATACTGAATAAGACCATATACCTCTAAAACAGACTGTACAGAGTTTCCACATCTGAGTCACTAGTTTTTCATACGCTATTAAAAGTTAAAAGTTTCTTATTAAAACAGTCATCCCCTAGTAAAGAAATACATTAATTGATGAGTTCTGTATAGTAAACATGAAAGCATACACTTTTTTGTTGTTGTTGTCATTGCCAGAAATTCTGCTTGCTTTCTCTATTATTAAAATGAATGTCAACACAGAGGAAAGTATGTTCCTGCTGTCACAGGGTGTATGCTTAGACTACATCTGAACATTGTTTTTCAGGGAGAAGTGTTCGATGATTTGATCACCTGTCAGACATGTCTCTGTGAAATGTCTTGCAGAGCCTTCAGTTCTCTTTCTCTTACCATCTGTATAGCAAAGAACAAAGCCCCTTTTCCTATAAGCTATGCTGGCATAGAAAAAAATCACAGGCATCCATTTGGGGCTTTTGTTGTCCAGGTGGAATTCTTGTTTCTTCCACAGAAACAGAGAAAATCAGGATCGCAATTTTTTTTCATGTGTGTTTTCAAGCCAATAGCTAATAATGTATTTCTATAATCTGCCATGCATCTTCTCTCTTTTTTTTTCTTCAGAGTTTTCAGAATTCTTTCACAGACATATCACTATAATAACATATAATGCATGTTTCTACAATGTAATGTTATACATTAAATCACTAAAGATGAAATATTCCAATAGTTCTTAAAAAAGTGATTACTAGTTGAATTCTTTCAGCAGAATAGGCTTTTTCATTTTAAAATTAGCAATGAGATACATTCTTGCTGGGTCAAGACACAATATCCTACCTGGTGCTCCATGTGCCTGTATCATATTGCAGATTGTTCAACTTCCTGGCCAGAAGAACATACTTTAACTGTATCCTCTTATAGTTTACAAAGATGTCTCATATTCTCCATATCAAGAGAAAAAAACCCCATGTTTTTGCCAATGAAGCAAAAATTCTACGGGGTTGTAAAACTCTACACTTGCTCTTACAGTACTAAAGGCTGTCTTGTCACTTTGTTAATATTAATCATAGAATCACTTTAAATTTGCTTCAAATCAGATGCAAAAGGGATATAGATCTTGACCAGAACATTATCGAAGTCAGTGGGCAAAGGATAACAGGCTCTTTTTGCTGAAATTCTTTAATACAATGTATGACTTAATAACCATATTCTGAAAATTTCCACTTGACCATCAAGGGCTTTTACGACAGACAGTGTCTCTTTTGCAAAATCTTCACTAGTCTGTGCAAGATAAGTTGATGCTGCCAAATATTGAGGGTAAACAAAACTGGAACAAGATATGGAGATGTGTTTTGTTTTATTTTTGCAGGGGAAAGGAAATGCAACTGTCTGGGAGATGGCAGTGTCTCCAGGATCAGGGTGAAAGAGAGTTCATAGAGAACTAGTCATGTGCTTACTGATATTTAGAGATCTTTCCATGGAATTCTCCCAATTTTTAACAAGGTATGATACGCCAAATACCACAAACCTACATTTTCTGAATAGAGAACCCTTCAGGATTTTCAAACACAAAATCAACATCCCAATAGACTTCTTTTTATTTAAATAGACTTATTTAAAATTTAAAACAGATGAAAATAGTTCCAATGAAATAAATAAATAATTAAGGTAAATCTGTACGCTTGTCAGAAATTCCATATTAAGAATTACGAGAAGGTAGACAGGTTTCTGACATATCTGTCTTTTTTTTATAGCTAAAGGTAAAGTTATTTTTTCATGCTTGATATTCTTTTCAAGTTTACCTGATCAAACCAGAAACTAAAAAATGTTGCCAGATAACTTACACTGGTAATGATCATAACCTTAAATCACAGTTAAAAAGAATAATACAATGCTGTTGGTTCTGTTTTGTTTTTTTTTTTTTTAATAGTGGGCTTGCTAGAAGAGGCAAGTTATCATACTTCAAGCAATTTTAAACATTGATTTGACTGTGAAATACAATAACAGATTGCACTTTGAAAACTGGTCACTAGCAGTGCATTGTCAGCAGGCCTAGACAGTAATCCCTGAGTGTTGTAAGACTGCTGCCATTAATAACTGAGCTTGTTAGTTGAAAGCTGGCAAAGACTCGAGTGTTTAAGAGGATTACTGCTATAAATCATATTAATTTTTTTTTAAACATTCAAGGTCTTATTCATTAAGGGCTTTTGCAACAGAAATAGCTACACCAGGATATGATTCTGTTTTGATAAATGACTAGGACTTTGATTTTGTAAATGCTTGCGGTGGGCTCTTTGAAGAGTACTTAAAGGAATCAGTTATTTAATTTCTATACATGAGGTCCATTTTCTTTGCAGGAAGTCAACACACTAGTCAGCCATCCTCAAGCAATGAGGAAATTGCATGAATTGAGATTCCACAAGTTAGAGATCTTGGCAGGAGGCATGCTTCAAACACTGTACTTGTTAGGTACTGGTATATGTAATTCTACTTTAGGCAGTGTACTTTCATCCATAGCAGCAGTGTTATTTTAGATCTGGCCTTAATAGAATAAGACCACGAGGAGTCAGAAAGATGATGAAAGGGCTGGAGAATCTGCACTATGAGGAAATGTTGAAGTATCACAGAATCAGGAAATGGTTTGGGTTGGAAGAGACCTTAAGGATCATCTAGTTCCACTCCCCCTGTCATGGGCAGAGGCATCTTTCACTGGACAAGGCTGACATATCCACAACTTCTCTGGGCAACCTGTTCAAATGCCTCACCACAATCATAGTAAATAATTTCTTCCTCATATCTAATCTGAACCTGCCATTTTTAGTTTAAAGCCATTAACTTTCTTTTCTCCCCAAAGAAGAGAAGGCACAGGGTACAGTATTCCAGTACATAAAGGTTATCTACAAAGAAGATGGAGGCTCTCTCTTCACAAGGAATCATATGGAAAAGACAAGGAAATACAGGTACAAGTTGCATTGAGAGAGGTTTCATCTCAATACAAGCAATAACTTTTTTACAATGAAAACCATCAATCAAGAACAGCCTTCCCAAGGACACGGTAGATACACCATACCTGGGGGTTTTCAAGATGAAATTAAACAGTTTGGTTACTAATCCCTTCTAGGGTTTTTTTCCCCTAAGAAAGACTGGATCAGGTGATCAGGTGTAGGCTTTGACCTTCGAATTTCTTACCCCTTGTGCTAGGAATATTTTTGGCATGCATTTTTCAAGGTGAGAAGAAAATATTTTTATGGTCTTCCTGTATTCAATGTATTTTCATAAACTGAATAGCATGTAGAGTACTAGAAACTGTGTTTTAGGTACTCCCAACCAGTGCTTAACAATGAGCTATTGAAGTTCTGTGATCTTCTAAGAGGAGTATAAGTGAATTTTACTCTAAATACATTACCCATCCAAGACAGATGACCAATGGATCGTGACATGTAATTGCTTGGCTTGACCATTTCTATACTGCATATCAGCAAGACAAATGGAGGATATTGTAATCTGGAAATGAATTAAATATGAAATGAAGAAGAAATGAAATGCAATTGATAAATGAGGCCTAACAGAAGAAATTCTGAATTTTCACCTGCCTTAAGTGTGAATTTCAGTTTTTGGTTGTCAGGGCTTCTGTGCTCCAGAAGATATTTTATCCTATATTGTATTTGTCTCTACATTCCTTATGCCTAAGACCATATCTAAATCAATTGGAAAGAATGTCTTAAACAAAACCCGTACCCCATGAAATCCCAGCAAAACTTTCAAAATATATACACACACATTCACAAAATCAGGCTCAGCTGTCATTTGGTAATAATGTAAAAGAACACTGTATTTAGCTTTTTAGTTGAATATTTCCCAGAAATGAACTAATTGCTGCTCAGGTGCAGTGGAAGTCATGCTCAGAGAAAGTTTTTCTTATTTTGTATCTTTTCCTGTAGGTATTACACACTGCTTATCAGAAAGGATGTCAGAAGTGAAAATACATCAGCATCTGCATCGTGTACTCTTCATTCATCCTCGGAAGGGTGTTGATCCTTCTTGCCAGGGCATCAGATTATCAACTTATCTATCACTATGTCTTTTTCTTTCCCAATCTTCTGTTTTCTACTCCAGGAATACAATATCAGGAAATGAAACACCGATGTTACATTATGAATCAGCTGAAGTAACAGTAAAGTTGCAAGACTGGCAGCATTTTAAAGTCTTGTCTTCCAGCTTTATGGGTGTTTTCTGACAAAGTAATCATAAGAATTTATTACTGACCTGTATGTGACCGTCTGAATGCTACAAGAGAGAGATATTCCATAAATGTTCCTCATAATTTAACATCTTGAACCTGTTAAAAAGAAAACAAAATTGTAGAAATGCCTAATTATATATAATATATCAACTCAACAAATCAACAGAAGAACTTGAATGTTTATTATATATTGATTAGAACTCTTTATGGTAGTTACAATGGTAACTACTCTTGATGGTAGTTATAACGAGACATTTTTGCCTACATTACACAGAAAATTTGGGACTAAACTTGAAAGAATGTCGGAAGATACACTGTAATGCTCCTTTTATACATGATAAATGGAACGGGAAAGAGAAAACTTCGACGTTGTTCCTTAGCGAAATAGCTTTGCAACTACAAACAATTTAAACAAGAGAGATTTTCTTAATCTTTAAATAAAATATATTATTTTATATGGATGTATATATATTTATATATTGTAGATGTTTTTGATGTAATGAATATCTAATTTAAATTTCTTTCATATTTTACTGAATGTGATACACGTTTCAGTCCACATATTAGTCAGTAATAGTAGAGATAAAATAATCTTTTGCTACCTGGATCTGAAAAAATGTAAAAATGAAACTTCAAAAAATAGATCCAATAAAATCTATAAATGTGAATTTGCTTAAAATTCTTCAGAAACATTAATTGGATTTTCTCAATATGACTTCACAGGATTTCCTTACTGAATTCCAGGCAATGAGAGCTCAGCTTCTGGAGTTATCTTAAAGACTTGGGGCAGATTGGTGAGTCTTTAATATGTTAAGTCAGTCTAATGCTGTACACATTCAATTCTTGAGTAAATAAAATGTACAGAACAAAATGTCTGAGACCTAAGAATCATTTTCAGAATTGGCAAGGATTAAAAAAAATGTTGTAACTGGAATATCTTCATTAACTTTGAAGTCTCATTGACCTCATTAACTCACTGAAGAAAAGAAGATAATACATACTCAATCTGACAAGAAAAAAGTGTAAACAAAATGAAAAATTTAAAATGACAGGCAGTGGTAGGGCTACTTTTGGTTTAGGATTTCATTCTCTACTACACTTCAATATCTGATATTTTTATTATTGGCAGAATTTTCAGGTCAATCTTCATGACAAATATATTGAGTAAATATCAGTCAGAAATGTTTGTGCTACTTTTAAGACACTGAGGTGCTCACTGAACTTCTAATCTTTTTTCTAAAGATTCTTCAAATCAATCTTCATTCATAGCTGTGTGATAGAAAGGTTCATAAAGCCTGGTTTTTTTCACCTGCAAAAATCAAATCTATCACAGTATATTGATAAATATATTTGGATACATATTGCAAATGCAACTGGATATTTTCTCCAAAATCTAATCTCAAAACTCATCGATACCCCAATTTAAAATAATTTTATATTCATCTGGAAACAAAAAGAAGGGTGAACAACGTGAATAGAGAGAGATTGTGCATTAATAATGTGATCTTTCGCTCCTTTGTCTGAGATCAGTACTGACTGAAGCAATGTTTGAATAAGACATATGGCTACAATCAATTTTCATCTAATATGTTAAATTTTACTTTTTGTAATGACAGAAATATTAGTTTGATGTAATTGTCTCCTCTTCCTACAATGGTACAGAAATGGGTTTTCTTTTACTAGAGTGGAACCATATTCATTGAAAATCTGTTCCCATAGAAATCACATAGAAGTGTCCCGAGAAAATATAAATTACAGAGAACCAGACTAATATGAGGGTGGTTCCAACTAATATGAGGTGGGAAGCAAATCCTTGCTTCCATGAAACAAAGTTCAGAGTATTTAGCAAGAACCAAGGGGAGAATCCAGAAGACACAGTTTGCTATTTGAATTACAATACCTTTTTTGATGTTTTGTTTAATTGTTTGTTTAAATACTCCTCTTTGGGTATGTATTCATGACTTTATGCTAACTCATAGTTTAGGAGTTACTGAGTGACAGTGTTCACATGCATTTTTAAAAGTTAAAAAATTTTCTTCTTTCCGCATTGTAGGAGAAACAAAACAAAAATGAAGTATTCTTAAATTAAATTGATTTTCATGGTTGCTTTTCATGAGCCAGTCTCTCTATACAGAATTTTTTAACCATGGGAAAAATATTTAAAAGCTATTTGCTTAGACAATACCCTATTATATCTACAGACTGACAAGAAGACAGATAATTCTTCTTGTTTCAGGTAGAACACGGGCATCTTTTATTACATGAACTACCTCCCAAGAAACAGAAAACTGAGTTATAAGAGAAACTTCTGAAGGTAGTTTTCTCATGACTACTATGTTTAGGGAAACTCATTCATTCCATATATGTGTGTGTCTGGTACATGAGCCTTGACTTTATAGGCAAGTAGTAAAATTCTTTGGTATATATGCATGCATATCATACTACACCCTTTAGATTTATCACACATTTTCAGAGGGCACAGGCCTTCTGAACAAAAGCGGAACAGTATATTTTGTCATATATGTACAAGGAATACTGACTGCGTTTTACACATGCATGAGATTAGGAACCTACTAGGTGATGATTACCAGCAGTTGGTAAACTTACCAACTTGTTGGTGTGTTACACTTCTATGCATAAAAATGATAAGTATATATTATTAAGCCTCTATAAATGAAAGTTCATGAAATATTAAGTGTGATCAGGAAATTTCAGAATATATGTATGTTGTAATTTCCATTCAGAAAATCATAATAATTAATAATATAGGATTAATTAACCACTGATATAGCACAGAATTAAAAAATGCTTACAGTGCAGTGAAGTTGTGTGTTTCATTTTTACTTCAACGTGGGAAAAGATAAATACTGTTTTTTAACTGGCAGAAAATAAAGATCCAAAAGCCTACTCAGATCTTTAATGCCCATAAATAGCTGGGACCTTGAATTAACATGTTCTTTTGTCAGGAAACACCTTTATCAGCAATTTCCCTTAACCATGGATCTGAAACAAAAGTCATTAAAGGCTTTTTTGTCCTTTCTTTTTCTCTTTTTCCATTGATTTAAATTGGCTGTCTGCCAAGGTGTAGAATCAGCATGGTAAAATCCAGCAGGGCAGGAAGATGAATTAAACAATACACAATTTAAACAGACCCGCTGTGCTGAATCAGTTCTGACTCAGAAGGAATAGTACTGAGTCACCAGAATCAGTGTGTTATATTGTAGGAAGTTTCTAATTTCGAATATTGGCAAAATTCAACCGTGCACAGAGTTTGAAACATGGCAAGAACAAAGGGCTACATAACTGTATTGGTTTTGGACAGCCTGGTTTTTGGTAGCATGGGGGCCACAGAGATGGCTCCTGTGAGAAGCTCCTGGAAACTTACACCATGTCCAACAGAGCCAATCTCCGATGGCTCTGAAGGATGGACATGCTGCTGGCCAGAACTGGGCCAATGAGAGAGGTTGATAACGCCTCTGTGATGACATATTTAAGAAGAAAATCAAAACAAAGACACAGAGTTTCGGATTCTAGTCAGAGAAGAGGAGGAGGTGAGAACATGTGAGGGAAAACAACATGGTGACACCAAGGTCATTAAAGAAGGAGGGGGAGGAGGTGCTCCAGGGGCTGGAGCTGAGATTCTTCTGCAGTCCATGGTGAAGACCATGGTGAAGCAGCTGTGCCCCTGCAGCCCATGGGTCCATGGGGGATGCAGAGATCCACCCGCAGCCCGTGGGGGAGGTGCCTGGGCCGGAGCGGGTGGATGCCTGGAGGAGGCTGTGATCCAGTGGGAGACCCGGTGGAGAGAGAGGGCCCTTGCTTCCAGGTTGGAGCAGCCTGTCCCTGGAGGACCGCACCCCTGGACAGAGAGAGCCAGGGCACAGCACTTTTGGGAGGACTGTGTGCCCGAGGGAGGGGCTCACGCTGCAGCAGGTGTGGTTTGGCTGCAGCCGGTGTGGTTTGGCTGCTGCTCGTGAGAGTGGACCCACGTCAAAGAGGTTCGTGGAGAACTGTCTCCTGTGGCAGGACCCCACGGCCTCACAGGGGAGAGCTCCTCTCCCCGGGCAGCGGAAGAGAATCTCGGTGATGAACTGACCAAAGACTCCCATGCCCTGTCTCCCTGCGCTGTCAGTGGGAAGAAGGGAGGGGCTGGGGGGAAAAGGTGTTTTTAAGGGCTTATTTTACTTCTCATTATCCTCTTCTGATTCTGTTAGCAGTAAATTCACTTTGTAACCTTAAGTTAAGCCTGTTTTCCCCTTGAAGTGTTTTCTCCAGGTCCTTATCTTAACTTGTGAAGGCTTCATTAACTTTTTTTCCCTTTCTCTCCTCTGCCCAGTTGTGGCAGTGCAGGGTGAGCGAGCAGCTCTCGTGGGTGGCTGGCATCAGGCCAGTGTCAAACCATGACAATAATGCAACTGCAAGTCAAAAAAGATTACTATATATTAATATAAACTGAGAAAACCCAACAATATGGAAAAGAGGGAAACATTTAGAACTTCAGAGTGGTTTGAAAGAGCTGATATCCGGAAACTTAATTTTCAAGGAGGTGATTCATTTCTCGGACTACACATTGGAGAAATTATTTGGTAATTATTTCCCAGTTTCAGAATACAATAGTGAACTTCAGTGTTTCTACTTCAGTTTTCTGCACAGTATGTTTATAGGACTGCTGCTATTTCACTGATGGGCCTACATCACAAAGATCTGCATACATACATGCTCTCTCTCTCATGCACGTACTCACACACACACATAAAAATTCACAGAATCACAGAATTAATCAGGTTGGAAAAGACCTTTGAGATCAAGTCCAAACTATGACCACACACCACCATGTTATCTAGACCATGGTACTAAGTGCCACATACAGACTCTTCTGAAGCACCTCCAGGGACTGACTCCACCACCTCCTTGGGCAACCCATTCCAATGCCCAGTCGCCTTTTCTGTGAAGAAATTGTTCCTAATGTCCAACCTAAACCTCCCCTGGTGCAGCTTAAAACGATGTCCTCTTGTCTGTCACTGGTTATCTGTGAGAAGACACCACCCCCTACGTGGGTACAACCTCCTTTCAGGGACTTGTTGAGTGTGATAAGGTCACCCCAGCCTCATCTTCTCCTGGCTAAACAACACCATCTCCCTCAGCTGCTCCTCACAGGATGCGCTCTCCAGAAAATTCATCAGCTTTGTTGCCCTTCTCTGGACACTCTCCAGCACCACAGTGTCCTTCTTGCAGTGAGGGGCCCAGAACTGGACACAGGACTTGAAATGTGGCCTCACCAGTGCTGAGTACAGGGGGACAATCACTGCCTGGCCCTGCTGGCCGCACTGCTGCTGACACGGGCCAGGATGCCATTGGCCTTCTTGGCCACCTGGGCACATTGATGGCTCATGTTTGGCTGGCTGTCAATCAGCACCCCCAGGTCCTTTTCTGCTGGGCAGCTTTCCAGCCACTCTGCCCCCAGCCTGTAGCACTGAATGGGGTTTTTGTGGCCAAAGTGAAGGACCCATTACTGACCAGATATCTGATGGGTTAGCATTAGTGAAAAAGAAAAAAGTCGTGCAAAGTTTGTCTAATATATTTACCCTCCAAATAGTTCTAGTTAACTATAGAGTAATAGGTCACAATGCCCGCTATCAAAACACTCCCACAGGCATCAGAAAAAAAAATTTTGTTCACATTCTTGAGAAACATTTAAGAAATGTATACAATGAAAAATCTATTGCATAAAGTAGAGACAGATCAGGAAAGTGGAACAACATAAAAAAGAAAACTGATTCCTGAATAAAATTGAAGCAATAATGGATAGTAGAGAAACAAACTTCGAGAAAGGAAGAAGAAATAGAAAATCAGGAATATTTAAATTCTAGAACAGGAAAAAAACAACAGGAGCATCTGGTATGATCAAAATAAAATCAAAAAGAAGTGACATATGTTTTATAATCCTGGATTGCACAAGATGAGTTCATATGAAATGTTTTCCTTTATGATTGACCAGATACCTTGCCCTATAGTGCTTTTTGCATTCTTTGCTACTGAAACTTTTCCGTTTCCTTTTGTGGGCTTGGAGGGTTGAGTATTTCACATAATTAGTAAGTGTTGTCAAGCCAGAGCAAAGCAGTGCAGTAGCTGGCTGACTGCCCAGAAGTAGAAACAGCATAGTAAAATCTTGCAAACAGGACATGAAGAGAAGTTAAACAAGAGACAAATCCTCTATTTTTGGCACATACTCAACTTGGCAAACTGGGAAATTACAGATGGAAAGTGAAAAAAAAAGAGAGAAAGTTATGAAAAAATAAAAGTAAGATATGCAGTTGGATAATTTTGCAAAATTCATCATTCTATCAATCTTTGGATAGAAGATACAACATGACATAGAACATACTAATGAAAATGAATCCCTTCAAACTCCTGACATAACTAAGCCAAACATATCAGGGAAGACATTACCAGTTACATTCATACTGATTCAACCTATTCAAGAGAAACAGGAATCAATTTGATTCTAGGTTGATGGAGCAGCAAAAGAAGAAATAGAAGTATGCCAGCTCAAAGATATAATTTTACAAAACTTTTTTAATAAACCATGTAAAGAAATTAAAGATTTGGAATTAGGCTGAGTTTTTTGGTTTTAGTTAGTTTGGTTTTTTTTTTAACCTGGACCTCAGTATAGAGATTGTCATTCAAATTAGTATTGGAAATTTTGGGGAAAAAAAAGTCTCATTTTGTCTGTTGCTGTTGCCTCTTTGATTTTCTCCCTCTTCTGTAAGGTTGCGAATTTTTTCTTTCACTTACTTCTGATAAGAAACTAAATTGTAGGTCTACAACTTTCTTCTGATTTATCCCCAACTGCAGCCAAGCCCCACCAGCAGGCTGGGAAGACAATCAGGATAAAACTGAGAAAATTCTCGGGTAGAGACAAAGAATGTTAAATAGGTAAAGCCAAAGTTGTGTACACAAGCAGTGCGAGGAATTAATTCCCCACTTCCCATGGGCATCCCGGTGTTCAGCAGTCTTCAGAAAAGAAGTACTACATGACCTGTAATGGTGACTTGGGAAGAAAAACACCATCAGTCCAAACATCCCCCTCTTCCTCCTTTTCCCTCAGCTGTATATGCTGAGCATGATGGTATGGAGTATTCCTTTGGTCAGTTGGGATCAGCTGTGCCAGCTGTGTCCCCTCCCAAATTCTAGTGCACCTCCAACCTCCTTGGTGGGGAGAGGTGAGGCAGAAGTCTTGACTCTGTGTAAGCACTGCCCAGGATTAGCTAAAGCATCCCTGGGTTATTAACACTCTTTTCACCATAAATCTAAAACGTGTCCCCATACTAGCCACTGTGAAGAAAATTATCTTTACCACAGTAAAAACCAGCAGGAGTTTATTTTGCAGATCACAGAATCATAGAATAGTTAGGTTTTAAAGGGACCTCTGGAGATCATACTCAAAACTTTAAGATTCATGCCCTTGCTGTATTTTATCTATCTAAAAATCTAGGGATAAACATAAATATAACAGCTCTGGAAGGTATTTTCCTAATGCAAAGACAGTGTAGGAGGAAAGCACATTTTAGTAGCCTAATTTATACATTCCAGACATAAGAGTATGTCAGAAGTAAGAGCCAATGTGTTGACAATAAAAGTGTTCTTAGTTCATAACCTGGGATGCCACTGTGAATGTCATCAATAAAGCTTTAATAGCTGAAAGAAATTATCAAGAAATCTGCAATTTGCTGTACAGGACATGTACAATACGGGAACTTTTTCTCTTATTTTCTCCCCAAGTTGTTAACTTTTCAATAAAGATATGATACATAAGTCACATGTACCTGACCCAACAACACTAGATATTTATGTTGGGTTATTCGGGCTAGGCCTGCATACAGGTGACTTACATAAATACACTTGATGCTTACTAGATAAACTAACCCATGTGATATATTTTAAAAAATTACAAATAAAAAAAAAAAAAAAAAAAAAAAAAAAAAGACATGTCTATGAACGGCTGATCACCAGCGAGTGCATACGGTTCAGAAGTTAGATTTGTGTGACCTTTTATGTGCTTGCTTGTGATACAAATAATCTGTGTCAGTATTCTGTTTTAATAATCTCAAAAAATTTTTGGTAGCTACTTTTATATGTCTACAGATTACATCAGGCTGTAACACAAATACTGATATGAATAAACTCATTTGATTCAGAAGTTATCCAAAACACCTGACAATTTATTGAAAAACTCCGTGTCTGAAATTCCTGATTGAATTAAATCATGCATGTTGTAACTTTACAGCCTCTCATGCTGTGAGATGTATATTATCTGATTAGACAAACAACAAGCCAGTATAGCATGAGAAGGGCCACTCATATTGTTCCCTAAATTGCTTAATAGCTACTATAAATTATGAAAATAGTTCCTCTTTTTTATCTGCTTTTTTTGGTGGGTTTTTTTTGGTTTTTTTGGGTTTTTTTAATTAAAAGAATTCCGAGATCACCAGCAACTTCAGAGAAAGGCATTTCTGAAACACTTGCAGAATCTTGGCATATGTTTTGATTCTACTCTGTCTGGTTACATTAGACTGTGTAATAGGGTGAAGGTTTTACCTACTATCACACTCAGGAGATTAAGCACAATATGGTCTTTCCATATGGTATTTGTGCCTAAAAACCGATGAGATTAGAATGCCTATGCTGAACATCACTCCATATGTTCATCAGAATAGACCATAGGTCTTGATAGAACTAGGATTTTTTAAAAGATTTAAATTAATATCTTTAACAGTGCCTCAGAAACATCTCAAGCACTGCCAATAATTATTGTGTTTCATCCTCTCCCTCTTCATAATTATGCTATTATGTGTTATGCTAATGACTGTTTTGTTTGTTTCCAGTAAGAATTTTCCTCTGTTAAATTAACACAATTATTTCACTTCTATACTGAAAAATTTATACTCTATTTAGGAAAAATATCTGATTTGCACTGAAACATACAGTACACTTAAAGCAGAAAAAAAGATTAAGTCAACAGGTCACACTGGGTTTTTTGCCAGGTATTTCAGTGCTTAGTAAATTTAATCTTTGCAGATATATCTAATTTCCTGCCTAATAATTTTCACATTTAATCTTGATACTGAAGTCATGTGACTTTATCCCTATAATTTATGGGATAAATTGGAGAACAAAGAAATCACAGGCTTTGGAAAGCATGTGTACAACTCCAGTGGTAATATCCACAGTTCTCCCACACAGGAATATTCCTTCTCATCCTCACAGCCTTGAGAAAGTAACGAATCTTGGAACGTGAAATTAATTTTCTTAGCATTTTTTGACTGTCCAGCAATTTAAGAAAAAAAAACCCCAACAAACTCCCCTCTTCAGTCTTAGATGAAACACAGATTTTTTTTCCTTTCCAACCGGACTTGGGGTGAAACCATACCCAGAAGGCAAGGAGGCTGAAAATGAGGATAAAAAAATAACAAAGAAGATAGTCATATACTTTGCTCAAGAAAGATAATCTTCACAGACCTTTATCTTTGAACAGTTTATACAAGGCTTTAACATAAAGCAAGTTTTATCATTATCTTTTCCAAGTGTTTGAGTTTTTGTTTGTTGTAGCTTTCTTGTTGGTCGTGATTATTTATCGTTCTTTTCTCTTAGTTGATGTTTTTTTCGGACTAAATATTGGATAGAGTGGTGGCTTCTCTTCCACTATGTCTTATTCAACAAATTTGTTTAGGATACAGTTGGTTAATATTCTGTGATCTCATTTAACAAGGAGCACAAATATAAAAGAACACAAGAAGCCACTGCTGTTATTAATGATGACTGTCACTCAAAATGCCTTTAGATGTTTTAAATAAGATATTTAATGGTTCCTTGATAGACAAAAAAATTCTAATATTTAATTTGGCTTCTGGTTTTCTGAATTACTATATTGCAGAAGGAAATATCTCCATTCCATTGGCTTAAGGTATTTTTACTTTGCACTACAAATCTTACCGAGAAAGGGATTATTTTACACATCATTGCAATCTTTATAACAACCTAAATGGACTTCTTTTCAATGCTGCTTACAGCTATCATTTAGGAGTAATAATAGAGTGGGTTTAAAAGAGAATATCCCATCATACAGTATCTATCTAGTAATTTTCCTCCTCTCTCATGTCTTAAGAAGGATTTGCTTTTTTCAATTGACTGTTTCAACTATAAGAATTCAAACTTAAATTTCTTTTATTCACTCTAGCCTGATGACAGAAAATTGGAGTTATTCATGATGCTGTCCAGCAACATGGTCATTTTATGATATTTTTCTATCTCTGATGTGTTTTTAATAGCGATATCAGTACAAAGAGATTGAAAGTAACACGAAACAACAGGGCACTGGAAGCCAAATGCAAAATCAATATAACAGATTCTCACAGAGTATTTAAATAGAAGACAGTTCTCTGTGTAAATAAAACAAACAAACAAGCAAACTAGTGGGACTTCATTTTTGCACAAGTTTTTGGTTATTCTGTTTTTTAAAAAAGATAAAGTATGTCTGGTCCTGCTGTAGTTATTATGGCAACTCTCTTCTTTGAGACCATTCTATTACTGGAGTGGGATAACCCAGATTAATTGGTGTTATTTATTGCAGTCAAGTTATGCCTATATTCCTACTGATCAAAATGTAACCATACCTTTTGGAGCAAGAAGAAAGTGTCACACAGGTACCATATTTAAAAATCACATTCATAATTTGTTAATCGCGTTAGTAAATCAGAAATTCCGCCACTTACTTACAAAATGCATTTGGAACCTTCAGGTAGAAATAAATCAATAAAAACTGTAGTAAAGATCTAAAGAAAAGTTTTATAGTTCGGGCTCAAACTATGTCACTATTTTGTGATGTAATTATCATATTTTTGCCACATAATAGGGAGCTAGGCATTGGAATTATACCAGTTAAACTTAACAACCTGATTTTTTCCTGATGTGCAGAATCATTTTGCCTCCTGCCTTGGTTTGCAAACAAGAACTGTAGAAATGACATTTCAGACTATTAGGACTGAGATTCACAGATTCAGAATCTCAGTTAAGGTCTAAGGATTAGTATTTTGCTTTAATTCAGCAAAGTGTTTAATCTTTTTCATAGCTTCAGAGACTTCTTTGAGATCTCAGTGTCTCTTTCTGTGTATGATTTTAAGCATGTTATCTTAAAAATATACATAAAAATAGAAAATTGGAAAGACTTGTAAAATAAGGTTTCAGGACCTGATTTTGATCCTAACAGGAAGAATTTTGATGTTTAACTGCATCTGAACTGTTAAAACTATTTCACCCCTTATGTAAAGTACATACCAAAATAAAGTATGAGGGTTGTGGTGCAGAGAAGTTCCAGCAATTTAAAAGATAAATTTGGATGTTATATACACAAAAGGACCTTTACTGTTACTTTATGCAAAGAGCCTGTCAGCAGTTCAAGAGCTCAAATGCTTCCATAAACCCTGTAAAACCTCAGTCTGTTAAGGAAATGAGGTCAGCAAAACTATTGTAAAGAAAATTGTCTTAGAAAAACCTTCCTAGCTGGAAGTCAACTAGTCAAGCTTGTACGCGTAGACTTTCAAAAAATAAAACATCTTTTAGCTCATTTGGTGTGTTTTAGACTAGCAACATATGTTTAGAACGTGCAGTATTTTGGATTAACATAAGTGGCATGTCCAGAGTACATTTTCCTGACTAAAGAGCGTGAGAAAATCAACTGGTTGCATCCAGCAGCTTTTAAGACTGTTTGTACCAAGTGTACAATCATAAATTACCCTCAGAATTTGTTCTAGCTGTAGGCATTGGCAACTGAATGCTCACAGGTAGATTCTCTTTATCTCATCCTTGACAACATACGCACCTACATACCATACATATGAATGCAACAGAGGAGGAGTCTAGATTGGCATGTACCAGGACTCTGTTTCTTGTTGGTATAGAAAGCATTTTTTAATGGGATCATGCAAAAATGAGTTTGCAGGGGAGCTCTAAAGTCATCTAGCCCAAACTCCTGCTCAGAGGATGGCAAAATTTGAGTTAAATTGACCTGCTAAGTGGTTTTTTCAGCTGAATTGTGGCTGACTCTAAGGTCAGGGATTGCACATGTGTGCAACCTGCAACAGTACTTAACCACTCTCATTGAGAAGCTTAGTTTTTTCCTCATGCTTGAACCTGCGACTGTAGCTTTTTGTCCTTACTCTGAGCCTCTCTGAAAGAACACTGAATCTGTGTGCTACAATACTGCTTTAGGAAGTGTAAAACCTTAAGACTCACCTTTGCCTTCCCTTCGCCAGCCTAGACAACCCATTTAACTTAGCCTTTCTTCATGTTGCATACTCCATGACTCCATTTTCTCCATGACTCGCCCTCAGTATTTTGATGTATCGTTCTTCTTTTTCTTGTCTGTTTGTGAAGTACCAGTTGGAAGGTTTGTGAATGCTTCCTTTTTATGCAATCAGATTCAAAACAGCAGTGAAAAAGGACTTTCAGGTTATGAATACAATCCAGAGCGAGTCATTCCCCCACCCACCCATATACCCCTCTCCTCACCACTGCATGCATGCCCACAGACACACACAAACATGAACAAATCCATTGGCTTGGTTCCAGTTCTTTTCATGGAGTATCACACACAGAAACTTGACAATTTGTCATCCAGACTGTTTTGGGGTGGGGGGAGGAGGGAATATTCATCTGTTTATGCATCCATTTTTCTCTGACAGAGAATGAAGACAAATTTATTCTCAAGTGAAACTCTGTATTTGGATCACTTTGCAGCAGAGTTACTCTTTTCTGTGCCAGATTTATTGAGATAATATATTTCAATATTTAAAGTAGGTAACACTTTGCATCATCTATTTAGTTTGACATATTTATTTGTTGATGTAACTTCTGTATAAAAATATGTAGTTACAAAAGGTTACATTACTGCTGTTGTAGGATCTGTTGAGATTTTATGAAGCATATTTCACACACAGTGCTCAATTTAAAAAAAAAAAAAAATTGAAAAAAAGGTTTATATAGTAACTACTTATTCCATAACCGGAGATCTAGCAATTTTTCTATCGAGGAATGTTGTCTTGATGACCAAAGAATTAACTTCCAACCTTGTATATCTAAAATGTAAAATAAGGAGAAAACAAAAGTAAGATTTAAATGTCTTTCTGCCTACACCACAGAAGCTTTGTTTTCAAGTTTTAGAGTCCAAAAGCCAAAATTTTAGATTTAATCCACCCCTTCTGGGGCAGAGTAGAAGCCAGGCCTTCTTTCTGGGCTGCTATGCATGGTAGTACAGATAGCATTTGCCAAAACCTAAAAAGGTCTTCTGTCATGAAAATTTCTCATCAGAAAGCCTTGGAAACCTTACATCTATGGGCACTGTGTGTTTTCATCACAATTTCAAATTAATTAGTGAGATGACTTCAAAAGCTTTAATCTAGGCTATCGTATTAAGAAACATGCATTAGACATTTCCTGTTTGCATTGCTACGTTACTTGTTTAAAGAGTTCTTTTATTTTCATCGAAGTCTGTTGAGAACCTTAATGTACAGTATTGACAGAGTAATAAAAATAGCAAATTATTTTTCTGATTGCGTGCCAACTTCATTAAATTTTCAGCCATGTCAAAAACAATATGGAGGACAAAGGAAACACAGCCTTATTCAAGTTTAAACAGGATTGCAACTGAAATGTAATGAGGAATTAGTGTATTCTTTCGATAAATAACTTCCCCCGCACATTCCTTCCTGAGGCACATTAATATTCCACTTCCCTTTTCCTGCATGCACGTTAAAATCATGACTGGCAACTTCCTATGAGTTTTTTTTTCTAAATGTTTCCATTTCTGAAATAACAATTGCACTTTCCCTCTCAATTATAGTATTACAAGATCATATGCTTTGAGGTATCAAACAGTAACACCCTAGGGTTTTAAATATTGTACATGGCAAAAAACATCTGCAAGTATGACTTATTGCATCTAGAGAACATGTTGAAAATATGAGAGCTACTGAAAAAAACCCCAAAAAAACAACAAAACCCAAAAAATTTTGAAATGGCACAGCTTAATGTAGAATCGTGTATCAGACCGGGATAACTACTGGAGGCAATATTTAGATTTCATTGAAGATTTCAACTGAGAGATTCCTACACTGATGATGGTAAATATTAAATGAAAAAAAAAACAAAAACATGTTCAGTAGCTATGAAATGCAGGAGAAATGCTAACGTGCATTAAAACTTCATCCACAACATTCCAAATACAGAGTGGACAACTGCCTAAGTTATCCAGGAGATAATGCAGAGGAAAACATGAATCCTTCAGGCTTGATTGCCTGAACCATGTGAAGCTATTTTACTCTTTATGGATTTGACAGTCTTGTGTTCCTCCTACTGCACTTAATCTCTCTTCCCAAAATTTAGTAATTTCATTCTTTCAGAACAATGTTTCCTACTCTTGAAATTAATCACATATAATTTTGGACACCTTGATGAAACTCTTTAAGGGGCTTCAAAATTTTCAGAAAAGCCATTCTTTAAAAGAGACAAGAATCCTCAGACCTTGGCTCTGGGATGTCCCAGTTTTCATTTGATTACATTCATTTGATAAAGAAAAGAACCTGTGCAGTTATAGAGTAAAAACATTCCACTGCACACTTAGAGTGTGAAACGTGGTAGAAGGAACCATTAGGGGCTTTTGCTGCAGTTTTTTAATTCTTTAGGGAATTTAAGATATACCTAATGTCTCAGTTCTGGTAGAGATTAAGCATAAGGAAAGCATTCAACCGATTGAAGATTTCCAGAAAAATTTATGAGCATGTCTTTCTCACACCAGGATTTGCTTTTTGAGTGTCACAGAGTTCAAATTTTCAATCACGCAGACTGGGAAAGTGTACCACGGTCTTAATTTTTTTTTTTTTTTTTTTTATGTAAGTTATTGCATTTTCTTAAATCTTATCCTGACAGGGAATTGAAAAGTACTTAATGATGGTATTCAGATTCAAGGGCTTGGATTAACTTCTACATTCTAGAATTATATGCGATATATTTTCCTGCTATATTTTGTAAAAACCTTGGCTACTGAGAATTATGTGGCAGCTAGTGTTTTAAGTAGACTTGTGTATTTAAACCTTCCCATCAACCTTGTTCTTTATAGACAGTCCCTTCTCGTTTAGTTTATTATATTTTATTTAATGCTAATTTCTGTAATTGCATTGCAGTGGTGGATTCAAAAATCCTTTTGTGGTTAAATTATATTGAATTATATTTTAAGGCATGAAAACTATTTTTTTTCTTTCATAATGTTTCATCTTTTTTTTCCTAACTGGAAAGAAGAGTGAGTGAAAAGAACTAGTAAATTGGCTCATCAAAAGATAGTTTCTCTCCCACATCTGAGGGAGGAGACACAAAAGGCATGCAGACGCTATGTGGAGAATCAACTAGAAAGATTTAAGAAAGCTGTCTGCATGGAGTGAAAAGTTCCAGAGCTGAATGAGTGCAGAGGTGTGAGCAAGATCACGACTGTGCAGAGCTTCAAAGCTGAAAGAGAGATTAAATTTCGTGCACAAAGTGAGCAGGTGCCAAATTACTATAACGTTAGTCACAAGGATTAAAACTGTGGGGAACAAGACAACCTACTACATCTGGAATGAGAACACTGAACAGCAGACAGAAGATTTCCCTGTAATTGAGATAAGAATGATCCTATCTTTAGGGGTGGGAAAGAAAAGACGACGACATAAAAATGTAAGTCAGAAAGAAACCTGTGTAAGCCAAAACATTACACAGTGAAATGAAATAGCAGGAGTTGTGCATGACTGTTAAAAGAGAATGAGAGAATGTAGATCCAGAATTCAAAGGGGGAAAGAGAAATAAAAATTTACTATGGTTAAAAAATTCGGGAGGTGACTTTAATTGTGTACAATATTCTCTAGCTGACTTTGGTCAATAAATTAAACTGTTCTGGGGAAAAATGTTTTTTCAAATACTCAAAAATTTCAGACTTTTGAAGAGGAACTTCACAACTCTCATACCAGTCTCATCTGACTCTCTGGTTTACATTTACTATCATTTCTAGTGCACTGCTTCAGCATCCTTTTTTTAGAGAAAAGAGAGGAAATTTTGTGGGCTTGTGTACTATTTACATGATGTCTTTCTCTTTAGAAAATACATTGCAGTAACAAAGTGTTTAGGCTTGTTACCAAGTGGAGAAATTTTTTTAATTGATGATGCCTACGGGGAAGATGGAACTAAGAGAAAGCAAAATGGGCATGGGGTGATATCACTTGAAATGAGTACTCTCGTAAGAAAAGTCCTGAAGAACAGGAAGAAGTGGAAGCTCTGGTGAAGCTACAAGGCAGAAGAATACTTTTTCTCAGAATAGTCACAGGTAATCAACAGGAAAAATAACTTTATTTCAGCAAGCAGCACAGAACCAAACAAATTGTAATTAAATTTACTGGGGATAGAATAGTTTGCTATGAACTATATAAACAAAATGGTGCAACAGTGAAATTTTGAGAGGAATTATAGACTATAAAGAGACTATGAAAACTATGGATGACAAAACAAAATTAATCCCTGTAGTGTGTCTGGCTGAGGTAGAGTTAACTTCCTTATAGCAATCTACATGGTGCTGCGTTTTAATTTGTGACTAAAACTGTTGATAACACACTGATGTTTTAGCTATTGCTGAAAAGTGCTGGCACAGCATCAAGACCTACTTTGTTTCTCACTCTGTCCCTCCCCAGTTACCAGCCCAGGTAGGAGATGGGAGATAGGACAGCTGGGACAAATTTACGTAAGGGCTCTTCCATGCCATCTATTTGGGTGCTGTTTTGCTCCTAGTAGGTGGCAAGCATTGCCTTTATATTGTTTTTTGTACTTCTTTTCCCTTTTCCTTCACATATTAAATTATCGTTATCATGACCAATGAGTTTTTCTGCCTTTTGTTCTTATTTTCTTCCCCATCCTGTGACAGGGCAGGGAGAAAGTGAATGGCTTGTGAGAGCTTTCCTGCTGGGGTCAACCCACCCTATTCAAACGGAGGCTGGATAAATCTTACACGGAGGGATACAATACAGAGACAAAACAGAGAAAAGAAAGCTTTGTTCTATAGGAGAATAAGCAGCTCTTATTTACTACTGATTGGTACGCAAGATATTGGCAAAATGCAAGCACAATATATACATTTGGTGTCCTTCACTTTACATAAAAATCTGATGAGGTAATCACAGAATCACAAAATAAGGTTGGAAGTGAACATGAGATTGTCGCTGACCGCTGGCCGCCCGGAGACCAAGCAGGCGACTTAGAGCGAGTGACCCGACTGGCAGGACAATCAGCTCTTTCGCAGCCAGGTGGAGGCTCTCTGCAGAGAGCAGCCTGCCCTGGGACTCCTGCGAGGAGCTGGCAGCAGTCGCTGGTAACAGCAGCGATCAGCGGGAGCGAAGGAGAAAGAGGGACTCTTTGTAACAGCAGTTCCAGGCTTTATTCCCCAGCAGGGGCCAGAAGAAGAGTGAATCGGAAGAGAATGCTAGAAAAAGCGCAGGGAAAGGGATGACAGTGGGTTTTAACCAGGGGGTGGAGAGGGGAGGGATCAGGGAACAAACCAAGGGGGAAATGATATGGGGTGACAGGTGACCAATTAAAGGGCTTGTAGGGAGGGATAAAACCGATCCAACCAATAGGGAATACAACTAAACTGAACTTTCCAGAACATAATTACATAGTCAATAAGGGGAATGCATAAACATGAGGGGAAGAACCAATGAACAACCAAAGAGAACAGAAGTCTCTAGAACAGGGGGAAGTCCATCAACCAGGGAGACACCCAGTGGGTTTGGCCTAAATCTCAGTGCCACCCATGGCACCACCCTCTGGTCCACCCATGGACCCATCGTCCAATGGGGGAAAATCTGCCCACTGAATGCCCTGATTGACAGACAGCCCGAAGGTGGGCTGGGCCACCGCAACATGAGATGTCATCTCATCCAACCTCCCTGCTCAAGCAGGGGGCTCCTAAAGCATGCTACTCAGGATAGTCTCTAGACAGATTTTTGAATAACTGGAGGAGACTCCACAACCTCTTCGGGCAACTTGTTCTATAATGTTTAACTTAAAAAAAAAAAAAAAAAGTGGTCCTGCATAGATACTAACCCATTACTTAGTTTACTTTTTGATTATTTTAGTATCCTTCAGCCCAGGAGTAGTTCTGAGAGGAATTTACACCACTCTTGACATCTATGGGCACTATAACAAAATTTCATCTTTTCAACCAGATCATCGAACTGACTACAAAATAAATGGGCCTCATCTTTTCAGTCGACTGATATACGTGGATTGTGTAAGGCATGATTGCTATTGATCAAGACATTGGTGAAAATCCCTCTGGAGAACTCCATAGAGTTTCGGTGCTAGGGAAAAAGGGAACCAGACTAGAGCGGCTTCAGAGAGGGAGGACCAGTGGAGTGGAGAGTGGTTTGTCAGGAACTCCAGCCCTGTAGGAGACAATACACTAGGTTACCTGAAAAGACCCTTGGCTTTACAGCTGTTCTTACAGGATACAGAAGACATGTTCATATGGTGGGCATATTTCAGCTAGGTTTAGATTGGGAAGGAATGCAAACATTGCAGCAGGAAACTTAATGCAAGAGGCACTCTTCAGGGAGCTGGAAGAATATATGAACAACCACCTCCCTTTGATTTTAAGTTCTGTAATGTCTGTGATGTAAGCATTGAGTACAGCTCAACCTAAAATCCACTCTGAACAGTAGATGGCAAGTTTCTCTGGAAAATAACAGACAATGAAAATTCTGTTGCAACAAATGCATTTAAATGCATTAAGAATAGAGTTAAGGAAGAAAAAAGCCACTTTATTCTTCAGTAAAAGAGGATTTTAGAACTGCTTAAAACTCTGAGGATAAAAGAAGCTAGTCAGTTTTAAGAATTTGACATGTTTAGTAGAAGTATCTTGTAGGAGACAAGGATGGATTGCCATGCAATAATAAACAGCATTACCCAGGAGGTCCTTTGCAGTCCTAGGTATTTCAGACATAATTAATTTTCAAGTAATTGTTACTAGACATTATTAAAAGGCATTGTAATGACAGTTCACCTATATATACAATTTAAGACTTAATCTAGCTTGTTTACCATGTAAATTCTAAAAGCATTTTGTTTTCTTAGGTAATATTGAGATTTTTCATAAGTTCTCAAATTAATTTTATCCCAGAGCATGCTGTGAAGAGATGTAAGTAACTGCTGTCTAAATATTAGTCATAGTATTATACAAGAAGCTACTCTTCTGGCATCTCTCTACCTTGTTAAGTTGCTCTCTGGATTTTTCAGCCAAGTCATAATTTTTGCCAGAGATTAATGACTCAGGCTAAGGTTTTATTTTTGCATTCTCAAATTATTAAGAGACATCACTGATTGACTCCTTGAAATGATAGGCATAAAATAATGAGTACGTACCTAATCACTTGGCTGCATAGGTTTGGGATGAAAACATTGGTGATTGGTGAATTGATTTGCCATTTACTATGGGTTTTCAGCAAACATTTCATTGATTTGATATGTAGCATTGACCCATGAAAGGCTATAAGCTTTTGTCCTGAATTTTTATCTCTGATGTTTTTTTCTCATCATTTTAGAATTCCAAAACAGAAGCATGCCTCATCAAATATAAACATCAGTGGTGTCAAAGTCGACTCAATAAAGGCAGATAAGCAGTGTTGTAGACAGGTTTTGAGTATGCAGCTCTGGTAAATTTGCATTCAAATGACCAGCTATACCACTAATTTGAGGCTCTTGTTCCTACAATTCTGAAAAGCCAGAGCATGAACATCACAGCACTTTTGTGAGGTCAGGAAGTATCATCTTAGAAAGGGTAAACTGAGACACAGCATTTTAATGTATTTCTCTATATTCTTTGAATATGTGACAGAAAGCAGTAAAGTGTGATGATTAATTTTTGAAACACCTATTCCATAGTGGTTAATGCTAAAAAGGGATCATTGAGTCTACATTGATGTCTTATCTATCAGAATGCATTTTACTCAGCTATGTTCATATTGGACTTTGTGATTTGTTTTAGGATAACGTATTTCCTTGTTCAAAAAACAAAGCATTATATACCACAGGAAGAAGCAGGAGACAGTGAAACTGCAGCCATGCTAACAAATTAAACTGTTTCTGAGCACCAGCACAAGAGTGTTGTTGCCTACCCTTGTCAGACTTATAGAGTGGCTTGGAAGTCAGGTTTTGCTCCAGGATATTTAGCAATCTCTTACACAATTCCCAGACATTACCTAGGAGTTTGCATGGCCAGAGATCATCATCAGGAGGCAATTTGCCTTTGGCTACTCTGTACTGGTGGAGAAGAGAGTTCAACAGTGTGGATCTGGACCAGTCTGTGGAGGTCCAGATCTGGAGGCTGGTCAGAGATGCATTTCTTCTCCTAATGTATGCATAACCTCTTCCATGCTGCCTGGCTGCACAGAAGTTGGTCTAATAACCTAAATGATCCTCCTAAGAACAAATTGTCCATGTAGTACCAGGAAGAGCAAAGCTCTCTGCCTGTCTTTCCAATGCCAAATGTGATTTTCACAGCTGCATACAAGTCACATTAAAAAAAAAAAAATTGCAATTCACATCATTGGTTCAGCTCTTGTCTTGCTGTGGTACAAATCTGGTTGTTCAAAGGCAGACAGCATAATCTCTGAATCTGAGAATATACCAGTAAAATACTCTGTGAGGGGGGAAAAGTACATAAAGAAAAATCCCTGATGGATGAGACGGGATTATGATATTTATCATTATATAAGGCTTTGGGATTAAAACAGTTTAAAGATATTTGTATTTCACAGATCTGTGGAAGGGAGCACACATGACTAGAACACTTTTTTAGTGATGGTCTAGTATGGGCAACATTACAGAAAATGTAAAACTGTCTGGAGTTTGGCTTTTTAAAGAATTTTTTTAAGGTGTTAATCTCTGTCAGAGTCCATAAGCAGCTCTTATGTTCCACCTGGTAAACTGTTACAGTATTTAATTAGGTTTACCATTAGGAGTTTTCAGTATATTACAAGGCTGAGTATGTCCAGCTATGCCTCCCATGAATTAAATAGATACTCCTTACCAGAAAACGTGTTCCCTGTCACATTCTGGATAGGAGACAATATGTAAAGCTTCTCTTCTAGATCTCCTACCACAAAGCTATCATTTATTTATATGAACCTGATTCATGTTTGAAACACCAGTTGAAATACAGGTCCATGTGGTATAGGTATGTTTTGGCTCAGGAAAGAGAAGCCATTTCCCATTTAGACAAACATATTTCAGAGCTTTGACCCTATGCAACAGTGATTTCTGCACTTTTGCAAAAAACCTGTTATGCTTCCCTGTAAGTCACTCAAATGTTCTCTTTTTAAAGTCCATAGGAAAGTATTTCTTTAGTCTTTATTTCTTTAACTTTTCAAATAAAGTGTTTTTACAAAACATTGTTTCTTTAAGCAATGGTATTTAGACTGAAGATATTTGTCCAAGCAGGAATAATAGTTCTATAACTACAAGGAGAACCATTTAAAGTCTGAGATATATCAAATAATGAAGAAAATTATCACAGTTCTAAAACATGCAAGGTAAATTATGTGATAAAAAGGAGTCTATTTTGGGGGATTAAGAACTCAAGATTTTTCTGAAGTGTGTATCCCATTGTGAGAGACTGAAATGTTAATGGTTAAAGACTCAAAACAATTGCCCATTTGTGGCTGCTGCTGTCTGGATCCAAATGTCCCACCTGAGTCTTCAGTGCACTAACAAGACACACAGCAACACAAACTGACATCTATTAAAACTAAAACTCTTCAAATTTTTCTCTTTTTTTTTTGCCTTTTCTCTCCTCATTCAAATCAGGCTTTCAGGTGAGTATGTTTGTTTATGAAAAACCTAAAGGAACCAGTACTGGGAAAAGTAATACCTAATCCAAAATTATTATCTATGAGGTTTCAGTACTTGGTGGAATTCATGGACATTTTATGTACAGAAAGGTTTGACTTTCATATCAAGGCAAATAATAAAATACAGTAAGATATCTTAAATCTCACCAAGCCCAGGTTGTCAGCCTTTGTTTTCCATTTCATATATATTTTTGAATAATTATCCTTTGTGCTTTGGAAAAGTTTTAGCTAGATTAGAGTGGTTTTTGATTTTGGTCATTATTACTTCATATTTCTAATCCGCCAGTCTGCAGATATCTTGAATGACACTTATCTAAACAAACTACAGATATCTGTTTGTAGACATTCAAGCAATACATAGTGGAATCACATGTTAAAAACTCTTAATTCTCTCCATTCACTATAAAGAAAATTTGAATTATTATCTTAGGCACAGACATCTAGGTAAGAGATACACAAAGTGAGGCAAGTCATACCTTTTATCTTTTTCTCTCTTCTGTTTGTTTGGGGTTTTTTCACATCAACAGCCATTTTTGTTCTGGCACAATAATTTGTGAAGTACAATATTTGCCTTTGAATGCAGAGGCTCTGCACTATGTCTTTTCTGCTCTCTTTTGTTTGCTTGGGCTGCAAAAGAATGGGGACTAAGGGCACTAAACATGGGATTCATATTAAAAAAACACAAATAAATTTGTTGAGATTGGCTGGCAGGACCTTTCTGTTCAGATCTGATTTAGTTGCAAAAGACATAGAATGAAGATATATGCTTTGAATAGATATATTTTTATATTTGTTTGTCTAAACCAGGACATGGCTGGAGAAATCAATTTTTCTGTTAAATTTTCAGACGTATCATCAATATTAAATATCAGCAAAGAATTTTGAAGGTGTTCTTTTTAATAATGTGATTCATATTTATTATTAGTTGGTTGGGGTTTTTTACATGAAAAGTTTCACATAGAATCACATAATTTCGGACAATGTACATGTACAGTCTGGAACGAAAACTAAAAAGCCTTTACTATCTCTTGATTAAGTAAGCGAAAAACTTTTGGAGAAAGTAGGCTACCATTTTGCACTTATAGCCCAGGAGCATGTTATTACCTTTGCATTGGTCCTTGTCTTCCACAACAGGAAACATCAGCATAAGATTTTAGGAATGCCTGAAGTGATCTGTACTCAGGCTACACTGCATTGTATTTTTATGATTAACTTAATTCATGTCATATCCTTATGTTATTCCTTCTATTCCACTAAAGATCTCTTTCTGAGTACTGTTCTACAAATAAAGATTTTTTTAAATTGTTTTGTCTGCTGGTTTTTGATTTGGATTTGTCTTTTTTTTTTTTTTTTTTTACAAAGTTTTATGAGAAAAATTCAAGCAGAGTTGCCAGAATTTTTTTATCTGCTAATGAGCTAAATTCTACATAAATCCAAATAATTAACATCAAATTAGGAACAGAGTCATGACAATGGCTCCTCTGTAATAACAGGTTGAGAAAATGGTCCTTTAAAGGATGTCTTACCCTAATATGCTTAACATCTTCATGTTAACTTCCTTCCATAACATCCTTCCTTCCTCTCCACTAGAGAGAGAAGTATATGATGGCTATGTTCATAGTAACGTTGGTAACACGAATCCACCTTTATTTCTTTGGAAAAATAAAATCTTCATATCTGAGATTTTTGTTTTACATTATTTTATTGCTTCTAGTCTAGTCCATAATTTCAATCAACCTCTAAATCCAGCCCCAACAAACATTGTTCTAGCATTGCCCACCTCCAATGAATATATATTCTGGACTGAAGAGACCCTCTGTATACATCTTTAATCTTTGTCTCATCACAATTTTCAGAGAAAGCTAAAAATATCCCTAATTTGTTTAAAATCTTTATATGTGATTCTTTTTCTTTTACATTCACATCCCTTTGAACAACCTTAAAGCAGTTAAGTCAGACATTAAACACATGTTATTTTGGCAACTGTAACTTTAACAGTACTTCTAAATTAATCAGGAGTTTAGGTACTCTAGGGAAGAATAAATAGCTAAGTGAGGCTGATAATATATTGCAATGTTTTACAACCCGGAGAGGATTGAAGACTCCTGCATTGATTATCTGTTGTTTCAAAACATCTTATCTTTTTTTTCCCTCTCTAATTCAAATTGGGTGTTTGCTTATGCATAGCATGGCCAGTGTTATGGGAAGGTGTTTCTTACTTCAGAGCTTAATTTCTTGGCAAGAAAAGCATGGGAGAAACACTCAAGTTTACAATTGCTTGAAAGCAGTGTAAACTTAATTCACCACTAAGCAATGTAACTGGTAGCAAGGCCGTGACTGGTTGCAGGCATGTTGCATTGTACTGTGAAAATAGTAAATTGAAAAAAAAAAACAACCCCACCACTCCAAATGAAATACTTGTATGACAGGTAGAACAAGCTAAAAGATCATGCTCAGTATGTCAGGTTAAATGGATTATTTTTGAGTGAATAATTTAAAAAGTTAATTCTTTTAGTTATTCTCATTAATCTGCACTTATTAAGAGATATGGGGTGAAAAATTATGACATTCCTTATCGACAGGAATATCCTCATGACACCGGAATGATTAGGACACCTTGCTGTATAATATTTATTTACATAAAATCACAACTAGTCCAGACTGACTGGAGTTAATTTTTAGGTGTTTGAATTCTTTTTACACATAATTAAATGTATGGATGATAGGGAAAAAAATATCATGACCTTAATTACTTGCAGATTTTTGTTAACAATGTTCTGATGATGTGTAATGGATTTTCCTTTGTTTGGAAACATAGAGCAGTGCAAGAAAAATGTTACTTGTCTTTATAGTAAAACTACTTTAACAAGTAGATCATCACACGGAGAAGTTGGAACTAGTTAAGAAATTTTGTTACTCTAAAAATTCCTGTAAATGAAAATATGAAGGTAGAAGGCATCTGTCATTCCAACAGGTTATTCCACTTCATATCAGTGCATGAAAAAGCACATGAATTCTAAACTCAATTTTTCAAACTGAAGTGGACATCAGACCAAATAACTTTTCTCACTCCCTGTAGAAGAGGCACATGATATAGAAGAGATTGTAGTAAATTTTTTTCTCAATTTTTCTTTTCTCCCCAGTAAAATAAATGCAATTACTGTAAGATATAGATAACTAACCTGAGATGAATGATTAATTTCCTCTTCTAAGTATATAGATTTCTGGAATCATTGTCCTTTCAAGCTATTTAACTTCTGCAACATCCCCAAATAATCTTTTGTTCATGTAAATGCCTACAGTATTTGGCTTAATTTCTCACAATCCAAATAAATTTTAATTGGCAATAATTTTACCTCTTATCACACTTTTTTTCTTTCCTCACTTTTCTCTCTTCTGTGTGGTCTTTTGTCTTTTCTTAAGCGTGTTTACCCTAAGGGATAGCCCCTTTGGTTTTGGGGCCCAGCCATGTCCTTCAGTGGGTCCTACACAGGGCAGCCCCAGTGCTCTGCACAGAGACCCTATGCAGCTGATAAAAGTGTATATATGTAAAGTGTACAAAATATATAAAATATATTGTTCTGTGCGTGCAAAAAAAGTGCATTTGCTTTTTCGTGAGTGTGTGCGTACACGAGAAAGGCTGGAAAGATGGATGGATGGATGGATGGATGGATGGATGGATGGATGGATGGATGGATGGATGGATGGATGGATGGATGTTGCTACTATCAAACTCTATATTTAAAAGTATAATTAATATTATTGGAAAAAAACCCAACAAAAACAAAACCAGACCACACTCCAAGTAAAAGTGCTGTCCAAAATCTATAGATATTGTATTTGCCTCAATTTCACTACTTGAAGAGTCAGGCAAATTATGTAGAGAAGTAGGACAAAGTATGTGGCTTGATATAAACACAAAAGGAATTAAACACGAAGAGAAAAAAGTTGTCCTTTATAAAATTTACAGAAAAAGTATATTCAGAGTGTCATCTAAATCCAAATCCATCAAAGGGAGGATGACATAGTCCTTTAATTAAGTGGGATTGTGTTAATGCTTAATGCTTTGTCTGAGAGTATCAAAACCAGTTCATTCCTATGAAAATTTGACTCCTTCATGCCATCAGTATCAGGAAAAGAGAATTGTTTCTGCTTGAGTGCATTTCAGGTAAGTTATTTTTGACGTTTATAAATTTTTGAGTGACCTAATTATACAGGGATTTTTCGTTTTACCTGTTTGTTGTGGGTGGTTTGGTTTTTTGCCAAGCTTTTCCCTCAGATAACAAGTATCTAAAACTACATACTGTATGTATAGGCTACCTGTACAGAACATAACATTTACAAAGCATAAATAAATGAAATTTGTATATTATTGTATTATTTTATCTGTATAGTCTTGATTCAAAGTCTGTCAAAATCAAAGGAAAGAATCTAATTATCTTCAAGTAAATCTGGGAGAATGCTTATATGTGATTGTGGCAGGTTGCCTCTTGCCAGCAACTGTTAACTATGAATTGTTTCTGCTGCTAACAGCAGGCATCTGAGATTTATATTTTATTATAATCCAGTCAGGAAAAATTATTCCAAGTTTCTTCAAAGTAGTAAAGCTTCCTTTTCCTGATAATTTTCCCATAGAAAATTTACTTAAATTTTTGCAGCCTTACTTGAAGAAATTGATAACTTCATCTTTGAACACATTATTTTCAGAAATGCCAAGAAATATTATAATATAATAACTCCCTTTAAAGGAATTCCTTCATTCATATTTAACCTTGGTACTCAAATATCAGTGGAAGAATACTTTACTACATGCACATAAAGAAAATTTCCCTTAGCTCTCAATCATTAAACCAAAATTGACTGGTTGTTGTTAGCAGATATCATATTAGTTTATATATGCCATTGACAATTTTGAGTGACTGGATCAATTTGTCTAAACCAAAATGCCTAAGAAAAGCTTAATTTTCAGGTGGACATTCAAAATTTCCTTCAAAAGTTATTTTCAATACTGTCTGAAGCTAACGCACCCCTGTAGAGAGATCAGCTTAACTAAATATTAAAAACAACTACCTAAACACGCTGTATAACTTCTTAAAAATATTTTAATATATGATTTTATTCTACTCTAAACGTTTTTCAGATATATTATGCTGGCAAATATTTTCACATATACCTCCAACACAACTACATTTTTCATTGTCCAACAAGCTTCCCTCTTTCTGCTTTTCCAGATAATAGTTAATAAGCACTATTCAAGGCTTATTACATTCCTTATCCTGGAAAAAGAGAAGAAGATGCGTGGAAAGGTACTAAATGACTCAAAGCTGTTTATAAGGAAAATATTTTAATTGTTCTAATATAAGCGATATGTGATTAAAACTTTGATAAAGAAAGAATATTTCAATTAATCTGATCTTATACATGCTATGCAGTGTCTGATCACTGGGGAATAAAGCTCTTTTGATATTAGTTAGAGGTAAAATTTCAAAGCAATGCTAAGATGTTTTACTCCCATTGATGTTGACAAGAGTGGCCTGACCAAAGTCACATACACTATGTTCAAAATTCACCCTATTAATTAAGAAACCAGACTTCATAAATGCTGTCTACATCTTAAGGTGTCCTGGAGTAAGAATGTCGGTTTCTATAGAGTCAATATGCTCTTTGCAATGTACTGAGGGTCCTACAAGTTTTGCCCTTGACAATTCTTGTAATTTCAGAGAAAGTGAGTGTCCTTAAAAGTGCAATTGGGTCAATACAGTAATTCTGCCTGAAAAAACACAGTCTTTTAAACAAATATCTTTGAACAGAGAAAAAAAAATATTTTGAATGCATATTTTGGATGTGTAGAGTCTCAACACAATAAATTATGCATGTATTTTATCCTTTGGGTGCCTATTTTAAACTAAAATTGCTAGCAAAACATCACTTTGGAAGACAATTCTGTGTGGGGAGCTGTTACAGTTATGGTGTATATAAACCCGATATCTTTTCATACACAGAAGTTTTTCTTTTTCAGCTCTACAGATAATGTGGGGTAACTTTGCTCAATGTTGGAACACTGGTATATATACACAGTGACATAAACATGTTATTATCTCTTTTCTCCTATGTATATGACAAAAATCTTCCCCCAATAGCAACATTGCAATGTTGCCTGTCTTCTCCTCCCTCTGCTTACCACCAAAAAAGAAAAAAAAAAATAAAGGCAAGCAAGCAAACAAACAAACCAAGTTAAGAGATAATTCAGAGTGACCTGCTGGATGCATTCTTTAAGGAGATGTCGTTGGCTTTGCAATTACAAAATAAAAAAATAATATTTTTCTGTAAATAGAAATAATGAGATTTTTTTCTACTTTAATAAAGAGACATGCAAAATAAGTTTTAACATATGACCTCTTCATCTCCTTACTCAACCAGGAACACATTGGCTCCAACTTGGACTGTTGTATTTTTTCTGCTACACAGGGTCAGGTCATTAGCAGTACACAGGTGAGACAGTAAGTCAGAGTGAATCCTCATTTGTCTATTAGTGGTGTCAGCTGCAATGTTCGTATATATTATATCAATACAAATCCAATCTTTTAATTAGACCTACATATCTTAAATTTTGGCTGAATTTTGTGTGCAATGTGCCCTTTGATAATGCTACACCTATACATTTCATCTTAGCAGTTGTTTTCAGCTATGAAAGTGAGCAGGAGCTACCTTCCTCCAGACTTACAAACTTGTTTCGTTATTACACTGATAAATTTGTCTCTTCCAGTCTTTCCACTGGAATTCCAATTACAGAGTCATAGGACATTGTAGGTATGGTGAAACTGCAAAATTATTTTCCGAACTCTCCTAAATTCTAGTGTTGTTAAGACTTTTCTAGATCACCATGAAAGGACCAAAGGATGTTTCCTTTAGTGGAATAGCTGTTCGCCAGCAAAAGTTCTGTAAAAAAGTAAGAATATTGTAATGAAATATTGCTTCCATGTGTTTATCCACAAGTCGCACCCTCTCTGGTGACAGCAGGCATAGATCTTTGTCTCAAAAACCATAATCACTTAATTTTCCCAGGAAACAAGTGTGATTTTTATTCTTCTTTCTATAACCATGTCAAAAAAGAATGATAAATATTTGTCTTCCAATGACAAAGCAGTGAACACTGAAGTTCCTTTCTTAAGGTTTAGGGTCTTTTTACATGTAGTTTGGTTTCATCAGATCTTTCAAGGCAATTTAAATGTCAAGTGTGTTTTTCTTCTGCTACTCTTATTAGGATGTCAGAGCTTACTTTGGTGTGCCCTGGGCATGTCTATTTATTTAAGGGTGCAATAAATGGAAGATCCTGTGTGCAATAATACAATCTGAACAGTAATTAGTGTTGTGATACGTGGTGGAGTAAGTAACTGTAAGTAACTCATCCACCCTGTAACTATTAATACAGCATTAGAGACTTCTGGCATTGCACTCCCCATTTGCTCCTATTTCTCCTGAAATTGGGCCTGGATTTGTCTTCCACGGGATTTTGGCCACCACCAGTTAGGTTCCTGTTAAAGTATAAAGGAAAGAAAAGGAAAACAAAATAAACAGGTTTTTTTCATCTCTTTTTTTTAAACTGATTTGTGATTTTTCTAGGAATATAAAGCCATTTGTAATAAAAGTTAAAAAATTCCTGTTGCAGCTTCTTTGATAAGCAGCAAAGACTTTCAATGAGTCTTAGAGCCCATGTTTTTCCAGCATCCAGTTTTTAATGTAAATGTTTAGAGATTCTAATTGTAGAATAATTCATTAAGGAAGGTAGGATTTAGAGAACAAACACCATACTCATTTGAGGCAAATTAAAAAATGAGACATCTAGAGGGAAAACCACATAATGTTATTATGATTATTATTTTAAAGATTTTTATAATAATGCTTATACTTCCTTGTAATTCTAACTTAATAATGTCAAGCGCTTAAGATGTAAAATTATATGAAAAGGTAAATCATATTGCATGTCACATGAGGAAATTTAGAGAGTAGAAAATGAGAGAAATATAGAGAAATAATGAAGAGGGAAGGACAGCAGATGTAAAAAATTAATGTAAGAATTAATATAGACAGAAAAGGGTGGAAGTCTTCTGTAGAAGCTTGTAAGGAAAAAAAAGGCAAAACATGATAAAGATGAGGCAACAGAAAGGAATGATGAGCAGGGGGCTATTTAAACAGCTATGTCATCTCTATTTCATGACAAAATATCATTCATAGTACTTATTTTATTAATTTATATGGTCTTCACTGTTTTTTCTAATAGTTTTTAGCTTTCCACTTTTTTGAGGGTCTCATTCACTTGCTTTCTTTTTGCCTTAATTGTTCATTTCTACTCTGCACTTTTTTTCTCATGGTTTGTTGGCCTTATATTTCAGTCCCATATTCATCCTCTTGCTAACAACTCAGTCATCATTCTAGAATTGCCTTTAGTAGAACTTTTCTATTAATGTTGAAAAAACAGACTGCAGAGCTAAACAGATAAAGTATTTAAATTATGTGAAGAAAACAATGTTTAACATTATAATAAAAATGGCAGACTGAGATTTAGCCAAGATCATGCTTTTCACAATAGCTGTAAGGAGTTTCAAATACTGTTGCATTTGTCCTAAATTGAATGATTTTAATGAGCATATGTGCAATGAGACAATTTTTAAACAAAATCTCCCACTTTTTGTTAGTTTAATTTCTTCAACCTTTTTGTGTTTTGAAATGAAGATTCTCTGGACATTGTAAGATATGTTTTATGTCATACAGAGACATAAGAAAAGAGTTAGTCAGTCTTTTCAAACTTAAATCTGCTTTATGTTTGCATAGCAATTGCCAATCTTGAACCAAATTTGGTTTAATACAGCAGTCATAGACAAAAATCAGAGCTTTAGAGTTCCCAGAAATTGCTTTCATATTTTAGAATCCAATGAGATTTCTCCCTGAATGACATTAAAGCAATGACACACTGTCTGCACGTGAATGCACATGACGACCTTGTCCTTCACATTTTTGTTTTTGCTACCTGTTTAGGTAATCAGTACAGTCTGAATGCTATTGCTAATATCAATTAATTCAGGTCAAAAGCATAACAGCAGGAAAAAGAGATCAGTCAGTTACCATATGAAAACCCAAGACGCTGGGGCACCTTATGGTATGTGCAAACAATTCACTATACAATTTCTGGAGAGAGGAAACTGGCATACTGTTGAATACTGTTTTCCTTTGGGTAAAATTTTAATTAAAAAAGCAGCATGGATACAGGTTTTAGATCTTCACTATTCAAATAGCTAAGATAGCTGTTTGAATTTTAAAATCTTATAAAGTATTTCATTAAAAAAAGACTCCTGTTATCTTAGACTTAAAACAGTTTATAATATGATGGACCTGAATTTATGAGACAAGTTAAACCTGAAGCACATCCTAAGAAAACTTATGAAGGAATAATGAAAATTTACAATTAGTCTTCCTAGGTCAAGCTTTAAAAATCCCCACAAAACAAGCTGAGTTGGAAGGGACTTGCAAAGATCATCAAGTCCAACTCTTGGCCCTGCAGAGGACCATCCCCAAGAGTCACACCATGTGCCTGAGAGCATTGTCCAAATGCTTCTTGAACTCTGTCAGGCTTGGTGCTGTGATCACTTCCCTGGGGACCCTGTTCCAGTGCCCAAACACCTTTTTCTAATATTCAACCTAAACCTCCCCTGACACAGCTTCAGGTAATTCCCTTGAGTCCTGTCACTGGTCACCACAGAGAAGAGATCAGTGTCTGCTCCTTCTCTTCCTCTCACAAGGAAGCTGCAGACTGCAATGAGGTCTCCCCTCAGTCTCCTCTTCTCCAGGCTGAACAGACCAAGTGACCTCAACTGCTCCTCATACAGCTTCCCCTCAAGGCCCTTTGCCATCCTCGTGGCCCTCCTTTGGACACTCTAATAACTTCATATCTTTCTTATATGGTGCTGACCAAAACTGCACATAAAATTCAAAGTGAATTCTTTTCTCATATCTGAGGGATGAAGAAAGGTAACTTGCTGTCATACAAACCTTCAATAATTCACAATGGCCAAGGATGTCCAGAGTCCTGCAAAGTTCTGACATTCATCTGAGCCTTGAGAGACACACTTCTATCTTATCAAGGAGGCATGCAGGTGGATACTCCTATATCCATACAGCTAGATCGTGAAGCAGGAACAGGGAGGAAAGGTCATGGAGAAGCCCTCTGTCCAATTCCTAAGCTGTATTTCTATGTAAGCAATTCTGCACTACCTTTTACCACACTTCTGCTCTGCATTCCAGGGTGATCAAATTTGTATTCATATAATACATTTGTGTAAACAGAGTTCCATCAAGATATGCTGTAGCCAAGGGTGAATGTTAAAAAAAAAGTATACATTTTCTGTAAAGATTATTTTTCCTTTCTCAGTTTAATATGGTTACTAGAGGCATATGAGCGCTTAATTGACATCCTTTCAGTTTGTGAGGCACTAGGCATTTCTGGAATGGGTAAAAGCTTCGTTAATTCTGATTTCTAAAGCCTGGGGGTAGAGAAGCTAAAAGGATTTCTTTTTTTCTTTTTTTTTCTTTCTTTTCAAACATCAGTTTGTGCTTACCTTTGAATATATGAAGATGTGATGTTTGCTTGAAACCCACAGAAATGTAAATACAGAACTGGAATAGTTGCAGTAGTAAAGGTCAAGCATTTTAAAAAGTCAATATAACAAGAGCTAATACCAGGAAAAAGGAACATCTTACCTTCTTACTTCTAAGAGATGATAAAAGCAAAACCAGAAATATCCATGAGGTATGTATAAAGAAAAGTTCAACTTGATAAAATTTGCAACTCACAACTTCCAAAGTATTTTTTTTACATGAATTACACTTAAGATGGATTAATTATCCCTATTTTTGACATTTAAACTTAGACTTCTATTTCTGAATCAGTCATGGATGAAACATTTTTAGTGGTCAGAGTTAGAAACATGTGAGTAGGAAAGTTATTTCAGTGCCTAAACCTGTAGTTAAATTTCAGCTACGGAGGGAACATCTCTGAAACCCTGTGCATGTTTGAGTTTGTGTACCAGATGTGTCTTGATTCCATGTTAGAATTAAATCTGATCATTCAGTCTTCCTCTTTCAGTTCCTATATTTTTATAGAAACAAGTGTCAAATGCATGAACTGGAAGGTAGCTATTGGAGGGACCAGCGCTCTCACCCGCACACTTAGTGGATCAGGCTATCAAGTCACATCCTCATGTTATTGACATCAGCTGCACATTACAAACATCATTTTGACATACCTCATAATGAACTTCTGGAGGTACCTACCTCTCCCCATTGATTGTAAATTCATAGAATTATAGAGGCATTTATTTTGGAAAAGACTCTTGGATCATCAGGTTGAACCATTAACCCTGCACTGACACGTCCACCAGTAAAACACATCCTTAAGTACCACTGCTACTTGTCTTTGAAATACCCCCAGGAAGGGGGATGCAACCACTTCCCTGGGCAGCCTATACCAATGCTTGACAACTGTTTCAGTGAAGAAATTTTTCCTAATATCCAATCTAAACTTCCCCTGGCACAACTGAAGGCCATTTCCTCTTGTTGATCACTTCTTACTTGGGAGAAGAAACTGACCCCCAACCTCACTACAACCTCCTTTCAGGTAGTTGTAAAAAGCAGTAAGGTGTCTCAGCCTCCTTTTCTCCAGGATAAATAACCTCAGGTCCCTCTGCTGCTCCACATAGGACTTTTCTCTAGAGCCTTCATCAGCTGCGAACCCAGTGTGACTAATTCAGACTGAGAGGTCTAGAAAAGGCAATCAAATACCCCTTGAATACCCCCTAGATATCTTTCGTGACTGCCACGTGTTTTTTATCACATCTGAAAGTCTCATGCAGCTGTTGGAAGTCATCTGGAAATGTAAAAACAGATATCTAAGGTCACATGACCATCAAAAGATTGAAAATCTCTAAATCAGTTTGTCCACATAGATAACTAGTCTGGCTTGAGGTACTTGGCCCTATTTCATACTCATACCTCCTGCTGAATAAGAGAGTGGTACAGACATATGTTATGGCAGATTATATACCACACAGATAATACATTTGAGTGTATACATAGATATACATTAATATTTATATAGGTGTACATGTAGCCAAAGATTTTAGCTAATATATGTTTTTCAAACTCTTATCTGTGAAGCGATTGCGATTACAGAATTATAGCAATACTATCTATTTCATTCCCATAATGAAGCTATGCCTTATATTTGATACTGATGCTTTTTTCCTGGTCCTAGAATTATGAGCCAGACACGGTTAAGGGATAAAAGGGTTTTTACCCCGGTATTTAATAAGGATCTTTATGGTGCAACAATTCGTCTCGGTGGAATACAGTGAAATGCACACACATGGTATATCATGCATACAATTTTCTAGATTTTGTAAATTAGCATATCTGAGAATGATTCCTCAATGAGGAGCTTAAATAAATAGTGTGACATTTCTCTATTCTAAAGTATTTTCCCCTAGATGGGGCTTGAGCCTAGTTTATAAAATATGTTCTAGAGAGGGCTTTGGTTTGTCAAGATAGTGTAAGGCTTTCCAGCTCCCAACTGTGAGGCCTTTAGGATGTTTGGTCTTCTGGCCTAGCAAAATATCAGGACATAAGTTAAGATATCAGGTTAAAGAATTTCAACTATGTATGTTAGGAATACTGAGAATACATAAAAAGTATATAAAAAGAAAAGGCAAAAAAATCATCACGGCATCAATACCAGTAAGAGGTGTTTTGGTTACCTTGGTAACATGGGCTTCAAGACTTTCTCATGACACCTAGAAAAGAAAGCTCCACCAGTATCTATGGCAGAGCAGGTCATAAATATAGCTCTTCTGTGCTTATAATTTATGGGATCAAGTTTTCAAGAAAACATAAAACTCAAAATTTCATCTTGTAGACAAGGCTGACTGTACAATCAAGTGTCTCTCATGTGTTTGGTTTTTTATGTTCTGGACCCATCAACTCCTTTTCTGAAGACAATGGGCAATAAGGAAAGATTTAATTTCTTTTATATGCCATTCAGACTTGAAGAAAACCATTCCTTTGTATCCCTCACCAATTTCTTGGACTGTTTCCTACTCTAAATTTGTCTAGTACCTTTCCTCTTGCGTTTTTACTGTTCTTCTTAGTACCTATGTCTAAATATTCTCTGTAACAGTTCATAGTTCCTTGCCTTCTGTAAATACTGTCCTAAATGAAAAACTTTCGATACAAATGTTTGTTTTCTTAAAAATAGTGGAAGTTACTAAGCCTACCATAACCCTTTCTGTAGGACTATCTTGCGAGTCACATATCCTGTACACAATATATTTTAATTAAAAAAAAGATTACCATTCCTGTGAGTATATTTTATATTTCACACTTCATATCAAGAAAATCCAAAATAGGGAAATATATAGTCAGTTTACAGAAACTATTTGATAATGTAGGCAAAATCAACACCTACACCAAGAATATGGGTTTGTTGCATTTTGGAGGTGTTTTTAATGTTATTTTCATCTATTGAATGGCTGTTACAATAGAAAAAATTTTGTATGTATAAACCATACATGTAGGCTGTGGACATATACATATATAGACATATAATTATCTGTATTTAAAAAAATGGATTTTTAAGTTTCTCTGGTTTGGGAGTTTTGGGAGGGAGTTGTAATTTGGGCGTTTTGAGGGGGGCTTGTTTGGGGGTTTTTAACATTTAGCAGTAATTTCCTTTGTGAAGTTTTCAAGTGAAGGCTTGATAATGATTTTCCTTGGAGAAATTGTGCTGTTTTAAAGAATGGCTTTAACAGAATTATTTCTAACAGATAGCAATGCACACAATCTTCTCACGTTACACACCTCCTCTAACTGATAGACAAATTACCTTGCAAGATTTTATCTAAAATACTTATCTGCTAATAAGACTGAAAGGTGCTTTTGTGGAGGTATAAGATGTTTAGAAGACAGACATACCAAGTAGAGGAAGATTTTAAATGTATTTTAGGAATTCCATAGGGCATGCCTTCTGATTTAATTTTCTTGCCATTATGTAAAAATTGTTTTCCAGTATGGAATACTCTGCAAATATCCATTGTTACTCTTTTGGGTAGGGTTGTTAACAAAAGCTTTTTCTCCAATAGAAAGTGTACCTAGTCAGAACTTTGTTTATATAAATTATACACATGCATAAAGTAAGCATACAGATTTATGTTTTGTGTGACCCTTTTAACTCTCTGTACTTGCTGTTAAGTTGTATATTTTTCCATAGGAGCACTGTAACTCATAAGAAAATGACTAATGCTGAAAATTCAGTTAAGTCTCAAAAATAGGTATTAGTTTTGAGGCCTGGCACTCCTTTTGGGAAATCAAAGTTTTTATTGCCAGATAAATTAGTGCTTCAAAAGTATGAATACAGATGCTGTTTGCAAATTTGTCACAATCTGTCTTCCAGCAGAAAGAATTTATACTGTATATAGTAATGGAAAACAGAAAACTGCGTATTTCACTAAATTGCAGCTGTGTAGGGAAGATTTATATGGTTGTTTTGTGCCAGAGAAACATATAGGTCTGTCAGTATTCACTTCAGTATTCCACACAGGACTCTGGAATTCTTATTTTAAAGTTATTTTATACTTTTTAATAGAATAAATAAAATATAGCAATTTTTGTTGGGAAAGTCATACATAATAACTATGTTTATCAACGTTTTATTGCAAAAGATGACTGTAGTAATTGTGTTATTCTCACTACAGGCTTGACAGACCATATCTAAGAATTTCAGTCTGCAACCCATTTTCATAATTCCTAAGTGTCCACTCAGTGCAGTATTAAATGTTTTAGAGGACTAGTATATCATCTTAGGTGGGCAATCCTAGAAGAAATGCCTAGACTAAGTGACAAAGTCACAGTCTTATTTTTATTATAATCAAGCTCATTCATTTAGAGATTGAATATTCTCAGATAACAGAAAACTGAACCCAGACAGCAAGTTTCTTTTTGCTTGCATGCCTTTACATAATGGAGTCCCACTTCTCCTTTTTTTTTTCTTTTTTTTTCTTCCCTACTATCAATTCCCTTACAGCAACCAGCCTTCAAAACAGGAGCTAACACTTTTTTCACAGTTGTGAAGTATTGGATCCAATTACTCCCAGCAACAAAAAAACAGAGTTCATTTTAATAGGATTTGTAGTAAAACAAGGCATATAAAAATCAGATGCATAGGCAAAGAATTTTTCATCTTTAATCATTAAGCTACCAGTACAAATTGAGCCCTGCAGTTATTTCATTCCCAAAGGAGAACAGAGATTTAAAGAATTCAGAGGATTAAATATTTGTGTTTGAGTGAACATGCTAAGTGTTTTTGTGGCTGCTATCATTAAAACTGTATTTCAACACTTTATTTCAAATGCATACAATACACATTCTTTCTAAATGATAGCTTGAAACTCTTACTAGATATGGGGCATTAAGGTCACCTGTGTTATATCACCATCCTTCCCACAGATGCCTCCAGTTTGTCTGGTTGCTAACATATTGTTACTCTTTGTCAATATAGATAATTTAAACTTAGCATTTTTTTCCTCAATAGCAAAGAGCTACATACTACAACCTGTTACCTCTATGATAAAAAAAAAGGAGATATATATATAGCCGGACAAAAATTTGTTCTTCCTTTGAACCCCTGAAAATCCCAATATGTTTTACCCAAATTATTCACAGTGTTTGTCAAATGCCACTGCCTTGTTTTCCCATGAGAATGTAAACATGGAACAGGTAAAATTTTTATTACACTGCTATGGAAAAAGACTAAGAAATTAATAGCAAGATAACAAAATACCTAACCTTTGTGAGAGAAATGAGTGAGAACTAGTCAAATACAAGGCATCCACTTGCAGTGGGCCAGATCAATGTCCTATACACAGGGTTTAACACCTCTTACAGAATAAATGCTTAAGGTCAACGAGTGACCAATATTTTTTTAAAAATTTCTTCATATTTATTATATTTCTGTATTTTAATAGGACATATATGCAAATAATCCTCTTATATGCAACATTTTGATATGGTCTTCTCAAAAGCCTGGAGTGTAGACTGGACTATATGTAATGTCTGTATCTAAATAAATGGCTGTAATATTTTTGAGGACAATTCATCCCGTTCCAAAACAGCCATTTGCAAGTAGAGAAATGAATAATGCCTTGACACTGCCAGTTCTGTCCAAAGATTATAAAGGCAGTCTGGATCTGTCAGGATATATACTAAACCAAGTATTGTATATAGGCTGTATGTTCAGAATTGCCTTGCCCTGACCTCCAAGGTTGCCTGTTAAGGATTCCATGTGCACTTCAGCTGTTCAGTTTTCCAGTGCCTGCAGTAAGAGGCCCCCCCCCGCCAACAATATTTGGTGTTTTGAACACGAAAAACTAAGACCCAATTAACCAAAATCTGGTGTTCTTTAAATTCCAGTTCATATATAATCTTTAAAAGCTGCTTTGGAAAATGTTCCCCTAAATATTCACACACAGTCATCTCAGCCATTGTCTAGGTATCATGGGCAAGAATCTCTAATTAGCAGATCTCTTGAAAAACTTTAATAATGCATGCCTGCAGTGGTATCATCTTTGCATGAACAGAATGAAACTGATAGGGTTATCCCAATTCATGAGTATGAGTTTTGTATAAAGATATCCAGATGGACTGGAATATGTACATGTGTAGGAGGGCAAGTGCAGGGTGTGCCTGAGAGATAGAGAGAAGCTGCAGATGGTGTTTGACTGTTGAACTGAGAATACGTATCTGTAATTTATCTGGAAGATGAGGTAAACAGCACATTAATTAAATTTGCAGATGATACCAAATTGGAATGTGTTGCAAACACCATTGAGAAATGATACAAAGCAAAGTGACCTAGAAAAGGTTAGAAACATATGCAAAACTTTAAAAAGTGATATATAGTCTTGAGAGTGAAAATTAGTATATTGAAAAACAGACCTTAAAGAAACTAGAGATAACTGAAAAACAATAATATCAAGACAATTTAAAGCATTATAATAGTCATTGTATGACCAATTTTAAATCTCTTCTCTTCTCGTCTCGTCGTGTCGCGTCGCGTCGCGTCTCGTCTCGTCTCGTCTTGTCTCATCTTGCTCTCTCTCTTTTTAGTGTTTTTTTTTGTTTTGCTTTGTTCTGTTTTATTCGGTTTTTTTGTTTGTTTTATTTTGTTTTGGGGTTTCTTTTGGTAGAGTATCTGCTATATTTTTGTTGATGTATTAAAAGTGTGGTTCATTTCAAGTGCAGAAAATTCATATCACAACCAGAAAGACACTGTTCCATATTTTTATCTCACTGATTCAAAAATCTACTGATAAAGCTGTAAAAATCAGTGGCATTGGATGAAAATTGTCATTATCTTAGTGACTATAAGCAAAATAACTTCTTTATAGTCTAAAAGTAAAACTGGAGCCTCACCTTGTTAATGCCTTACTCCCTGCTGCCATCACCTCTCCTGCACAAGAGAGGGGCTCCTTTCTTTGCAGTTGGTCAAGCCAGTGTAAATTGAATTAAACTCAGAGGTTTGTATTCAGCTTTGAAGTTTGCTACTTCTGTTAAAGAATAAGGAAGGGTTGTAAAATATTTTTTATTTCTTCCATCTGTACTACTTAAGCAAAACATATCAACTCCCTCCAGAAACAACGTATTACCTTAGCCACCATGATTACAATAACATTGTGACTGACAGTGAGTTAAATTATGAGAGTAATTTAATTCCAGAATATCCAGAATTTGAAGAAATAAGCATCCTAGCCTGGAACCATCATCCAGGAACTGAGAACTCAACTGTACTTCCTGCTCTGACAGAGAGTTTGGTTTCTATTTTATGGTCAACTGTGAAAATCAGTTTTACAGGAAGAGTTAAAAAAACAAACAGGAATTAAATTAGAATAAAGGCACAAACTGAAGGAGAAGATTAGTCTATAGTTTACAGGTAATGACCCTTTTCCTTTTTTCCCAAATGCTTACCCAGCATTGCCTTTACCACACCGAGAATCGCTTTCAGCTCTTGAGCTTTCTCCTCCCTGAAATTAAATAAAATAATAGTTCTGGAAAGTGAGATCAACATCCCTAGATAACTTGATTGCCAGAATACCTTTAACAGTTATGGCTACATGATACATTTATCTATGTGACAATATTTGATATACATTAGATTTATGTTCCTGTCTGAATTGTAACATTGCCTTAATAGCTGGATTACAAAGTATTCCCAATTAATTCAATCTATTGCTCATAGTTTTCAAAGGATGTAGCAGGTTCAGTCTTTTCAGGATAGGAATAAGCAGAGGCCAGGAATCTTACTAGGAAACAGGTAAACTGTTTTGCAAGAGGACCTATAGCATCAGATATGGTATGCAGAAGATATATTTGGTGCTCAAATAATAAATTGCCATGTCTAGTTCCAGACAGAAATATATGCTTATTAACCCATTTTCACAGAATTACCTTCCTTAAGCCTTCTTAAGCAAGTGAAAAACTGATTCAGACATACCTTTTGTCCACTGCTGAGTATCCTGTTGTCATATTCTTATTACAATCCACAACTTCCTGTAACATTGAGAAGGCACCCGCTTCTTTTTTTTTTCTCCTTCCCAAAGAAAATATATTGGCTTTTACTTTGTCTGGTGAAGTTTACGGGTTAAACTCTTAAACTCAGCGTGGTGCATGGACACAGAAGTTTTGCGTGGTTTCGCAGTCCTCTTCTACAGCTGGCTACAAGAATACTAAAATCCCAACCAAATGCCTGTACAAATGACACCTTGATCAAAACTAATAACAGAAAACCTCAGTAACAAATCCCAAAACTTTTAAGAGAGGTTGTCAAATGCTTAAAAGAGAAAAAAAATCCCCTATATATTGGCAAATCTTAAGACCAATATACTTGGGAAACACTTACGAAGTACATTGACTGCAACCTCTTGAGTACTGGAAAATCATGTACCCATAGTTCAAAATACTTGGATTTTTTCTGAGCAGGAAGAAAGACAAAGATTTAGAATCCATTTTTATTGATTCGTTTGTAGAATGCATACTGAGTTTTTCCTGTCACACATGCAGAGCGACTCCACTTGCAAGAACAAGCAAGTGAGCATTCACACCAGGAGACCATGTTTTCATGTCCCATTGTTAAAGACTAAAATAAAAGGTTGTGGTTATGACTTTGAAGCCATTTATTATCCTTTACACAACTTAAGAGAACCCTGAGACAACTATAAATTATAAATATACATATAATTTTTTTGCCTTGAAGCCAAATAAAAGCATAAAAAGTCAAACATAGTGCAACTAATAAAATTCTATAACCATGTAGTATTGTATAACCATTAGAGCTTATGCAAAATATAAGCATTTTACAGCAGTATATAATCCATGTGATCTTGATGCAGCAAGGATCTAAGCAAAAAATCCTGGCAGACAAAGGGTAAGATTATACCAAAGGACTAAAAATAGGCAGAATATCCTGCCAAACAAGCCAAAACCCAATATAATCAACAATGTGAGCAGAGGAGACCCTCCTGTTTCTGAGGAGAGTAGGAGCATTTGAATAAAACACTACACATCAGTGAAGAAAACTGGAGAAGAAATAATGTATGATAACTCCAGCTGCAACTTGACTTAAAGAGCTCTGATGGCTCATCAACTTCAGCTCAGTGAAATGTCGAGTACCACAGACATTAGTGCTGAGTAAATGTAAGCATCATCAGCTTTACAGTACTGTCTACTGAGATCTAATTTAAGAAGTCTTAAAGACTAAAGGTTTTGTGTTCGTAATGGTGATGGTTAATAAGATACAAAAAGTAACCAGTAACAAATGTGTTATTGATTAATTAATTTAGTAAAGTTTAAAGTTTCAAACTGTCCTGATTTATCAATTTTATGATATCATTATAAAGTCCTAATTTTCATATGCATATATATACATATATAAATATATGTATAAGTTTATTTAATGAAAATACTTCTCCCCAGTTAACAAACTGAATATTTTTCTTTGAAAGACTGGGATTATTCACCTTGTATCCTTATACTACCATTGTGTTTCCTTTACTCTCATTGCACTTTCCCTGAAATTGCATTTACCATTAAGCAATAAAGTTTTGGTAAGAGTATTCTCAGTACCTCTTTGGTTAGCCTTGAGCTTTCTGTTGCCACGCAGCATGACTTTTTTTTTGTGTGCATATGGAAGTTGTTTTGAACAGAGATAAAGTCTAGAAAAAGAAAGTAAAGATAATGTTGCAGAGATATATGACTGAATCCAAATCTTTCTTTACTAAATGATTATCTGGTTTAAAATAACTATGAGATAAGTGCTAAAAACCTAATCATTATCAGCAATTTATAATCACAATCATAGCTTCACTATCAGTTCAGCGAGATGATTTAAAATTATTTTCTTTTGAGCTGTTAATGTCTCATGAGTTTTCCACAGTGTCTGATGGTAACAGTTTGCAAGAGAAATATTTTTTCCTGTAATAGACAAATAGACAATAGATTTCTATCAGATGACAGCTTACACGGTGGTGAAAATAATAACAACAAAAAAGATTCAATAAATCAGATAGGTCTCAAACTTTTTTTCTTTTAGCATCACTGACTATAGTGGAATGATCTGTTTTTAAAGAGCTTTAAGCTTATGGATGGCACAAAATGGTCCTAGATTTTTGGTTTGGTTTGATTTTTGTCTTTTTCTGATATTTGTTTTTCAGTTTCTTTGAGTTTTTTTAGTTGGCTGTGGTTTTTTTTAATTTTTTTAAAATCTGCATACTTGGACCCTCTGCTGGTGACCTGAATGGAGTTGTGCCAATTTACATTAACAGTGTTGACACATATTTGGCTGTGGATTAGACTAATGCATTTTTCATCTCATACATCTGCCCCAGCCTGTTATCAGAGGCTGCTGTCCCTATGGCAAGGGCAGATGAATGAAAACCTATTTCTTAATCAAGGCTAACCTGTTAAAGAAACTCGAATTCAGCATTAGCTTACCTTAATGTGACTGGCTGTAAGTTCAAGAAAATGCTGAGGATCAATTTAGCTCTTCCTCTTCCTGTGGTGGCATCTTCTACAAGTGGGATAGGCAGCTACGGGCTGGAGACAGATTCAAATGTCAAATCTCAACATGCTGCAATTTTTTCTTTCTGACACGAAGTCTGGTGGAGACAGATTCAAATGTCCAATCTCAACATGCCACAATTTTTTCTTTCTGACATGAAGTCTGCTTTAGGAGAAAATCTACTTGCAGCTGCTAGGGATAGATGGCTACTGTTCCTCACAGGTCTGCACTGTTCACATGCCTAACCCTTCTCTGGGTTAGAAAACAAACTGAGAATTAAAAAAAAAATGAAAAAAACCCAACACAACAGCAACAAAAAACCTCACCAAAACCCTAAATGAACAAAAAACCAAAAAACCCAACCAAAAAGCTACGCCAACAAAACATCAAAATTGCAAAAGTATTACCAGTGTTAAGAAAAAAGTTCAAAATGGAAGGACACATTCTACTACCACGACTTGAGTATAAAAAGTTTTAATATTTGATGAATCTTTAAAATGTGGTCCGTTTTCAAATTTTCATTCCTATTTGATGCTATGTTAGACATTCATTCTTCTGTATAAACTGTGCAGTGACATGCAAGCAGATAAGAGATCTTTAAGCAGGTGAAATACCTGTTTTTTAAAATAAAAATATGTATTTTCAAAAATAAAAGTAAGCAAATAAGGCATGGGAAATTGTTCTGAACCCTTAAAAAACGTAGTCTGGGTTGTTGTGCGTATTTCTCTTAATATCAACCTCATTAAAAGCTGACTGGTTTAGTCCTTACAGTATTCTAAATAAAACATACAGAACTATCTGAAAATGTGAGAGGACTCTGAATAATTCCCTAGGCAGTGAAAATACATTTTCAGTATTAAATTCTTAAATATAGCACAATGAAATTTTGCCAATCTTTCCAAAACGCTATGTTGAGGGGGAAGAACAAGCATAAGAAATATCTTCCTGACAGGTAGTGAAATGAAAAGCATTTGAAAAATGCTGCTTTGAATGAAAATGCCATTCCAGCCCTAGCCATAACACCACATTTCCAGCTCTACCGTCACTTGCTTCCCTGTGAATATCCCCCCGCCTTAGAACACAAGTCCTTTATTATTCATTCAGCAGCCTTCCCAGGATGTTTGCTAAAACACAAAGAGGCATAAGGATTTTAAACAATAAATAAGTCACCTCAATACCACTTGGCTGTAGATTAAACACAGAGGTCACTGAAAGTAAAAACAAGATTTGACCTTTGCTATTTCAGTACACATTGAGCAGGGCAGTGCAGAGCAATGTGAGCAGGCAGTCTGAGCAGGCACCAGTACAACCTGCAAACAGCAAAAAAAGGTGCCTGTGCCAAAGCCATCCGCAGCTCTAGGAGAACAGCCCGCAACTGAATTTTAGTATTATGCTTCATTGCTGATATTGGTGTAAGAGACTGTGAATTGTAATATCTGAAGAATGGAAGTAAAGTAGGGTTTCTTTTTTTGTGTGGTATTTTGTTGTTCTAAATATCTTGGGGTAGTTTTTTAGTTGTTTGGGTTTCTATTTCCTACCACTCTTGCTCAATGCCTGCTCACAGAGAGCTAAGGACACAAATATTACAATTAGTTTCGACAAGTTAGAATTGTTATTGTTGTACCTATATAATATCAATTGTAAATCTACCACCCAGAATATACTTTAAATAAATTATTACACAATATATTCGTGTATGTATTGTAAGTATTTGATTTGAATATATTCCTGGAATGCAATATAGTTGGGGTTTTTTTCTCTAGTTTATCTTACTGTGTTTCAGAACACACCGTAATACTTCTCTTGGTAATTGTACCCACATGTGCAGAAAAACATGGACAACCTCTGTGAACGATTATTCAAGACAGAGAACTTTCCTTTTTATTTGAAAGTCTGTTGTGGGTAAAATTTCCTGGCTCCCAGATTTCCTGGCTTGCCAGAGAGCCAGAGTGGGGTCCTCTATAGGCTGCAATGGGGACACTTGCTCTGGCAAGGTCTTCCATGAACTGAGGGGGAAACTGATCCAGGGCCTGAAGCACCTTCTCCCCTCCTTCTCCTCTCGCTTTGGTGCCTACAGGGCTGTTTCTCTCACATTTTCTTACTCCTCTCACTCACAGCTGCTGTGTATTTTTTATCCTATCATAAATATGATATCATACAGGAACCAGTAGCATTGCTGAACAGCTCAGCTTTGTGCAGTGGTGGGATCATCTCAGAGTCTCCTGAAATGGGCTCTGAGGCCAATACAGCTTCTGATCTCACATAAGCCACACTTGCAGCCCTCCTTGCTACCAAAACTGTCATGTAAACAAAGTCCTTTGCAGCTGTTCATTTCTTTTACTTCTTTTACCCTGATTGATATCAAATTGTATTCCTCTCCTCTAATTTAAAAAATAAGAATCTTCTTTATGTATTTCTGTCCTTGGGAGTAATATTTATGTTTCCCTGTCTCATCTGTTCCTGGTTTCCTTTTTTGTCAAAACAACTCATTCTCATACAAGGATTGGCCAATACATTATAAACCAACTGTCATCAGGTAGCCTCATTCAAAAACAGGAAAAAAAAAAAGGAAAAAAGAGAATGGGCAATTTTGAATTACAGAATTGCAAAAAATGTTTTTAAGTTGCAGGAGATTTATTGGCATTGCACATTCTTATTATTGACCATGCAATTTTGGTTGCCTGGGGACAGCTGGATGTCATGAAACTTTAGAAATATTTTTTCTGTTTCTATGGAGTGGGGTTTGCCAATGAATCTTATCTGCTTTATAGCAGCTGTCATGATCGGGAGCTACTGAATACAGGTCTTTTTTAATGTCAAAGATTAAATAAATAATTGGTAATCAAAAGGGGATAAGGCACTTACAATATAACTGTATATCTTAAACATGTGAGGTGCATCACCTCACTTTGCCAGTTGTTCGCAGTTATTCTCAAACAGGAAAACAAACTGGTAGCAAAACTAAATCCCAGGATAATAACTACTGAATTTACATCCGCCAATGAACACAATTCCACATATGTTTTCTCGTAAAAGATATGAATGAAGAATTTTTAAGTTGATACAGCATGAGAATTGTATCAACAGCAGGAACTGCATAGAAGAAGAAACCAACCAAGCAAGTTTAACTTTTTAGTGTTAAATGTCAAAAGAAAGGCCATATGCAGTAGCTGTGTTTCAGGGAATGAAGGGGATACTCTTCAGAGACAGCTCATCTACTGTTTTTGTATATGTCTAATATTCATTGTGATGTAATTGTGTATCATCTTATATAAGAACACTGAAATAAAAAAGGAATAGAGAAATAGCATCAACATTACTTTCACACAAATTAAATTATAAAATTAGTGGTTTCCTCCATTTTCAGTCATCAATGAGGTAGAAAATTAGCAGGTAGGCTTTCTCTGTACTCTAAAGATATTCCAATTCTAAACTAAAAAAATACTTAACTATGTGGGTTGGGTTGTCCCTGAGGAGGTACACTTTTTCCTCCACAGGAATTGAATTTGGCTGCCCAGTTAGGCATCTAGTGCCCCAAGAAATAAGAAATTTATGTAAGAAATGTCGAGATGAAAAAGGACCTATGGGAGATGCGTGTTCTTCTGAAGCAGAAGCTGTATGTCAGACAGGATAACAGGTATCTCAAATGTTATTGAACATATGTTTGGTCAACTGGCATTCACTCTGATGTTTTTTTCAGAGCAATTAATGATGTTTCATTCAGCTGCACACTCTGCAGAGGCATCTCATACCATCTACAGACCATGGAGTTGTCGAAGGCATGTGCACAGGGCTGACAGGGCAAGCATACAGTGTTGTCTGAAATACCCTACATGATTCCACCTGGCCTGAGACTGCTGACTGTTGCTTCAGAACAGAGTGAATTTCCCTCTTTTTTTTTTTTCCCCTTCCCTTTTTAAATACAGATACATCTGAAATCCTAAAAATTTTCAAATAGCACTAGACAGCAGTGTTCAGATGACTGGAACTCTTGGACCTTTTTGGCTCACAGTGGTCATGAGATTACACTGGACACACGAATAAACTTCCTGTTAAAAATAATGAGAGCTTAAAAACTTGGCTCACAGGCAAACACCTACATTGAAACAACTGAATTTTAGGATCAACTCTTTGAAGATGGATTTCCTCCTTATTTGATTACCTAAATATAGATGTGGTGTTTGAAGAGCTGGAGGTTATTAAAGACAACCCCATGTAACAGCCTTTCCATTTAGAGATTAGATAGGATCCCATATGATGTCTGAAACAAGAGGAAATAGTCTCTGTTCCAGCAATTAAATTCAGATCCTAATGCTGAGTAAAATAGATATTTTGACTTCCTTGTGGCCAGCATTTTACCTTAGCTTGTGAGAAGTTCTTGATAAATATTAATAAACTGTAGAAGTATTTAGGAAACATATATGTAATAAGATTCCCTGTGATTATCTCCTCTAAAAATGTGATTGAATAGACACCCAAATTCTTTATTAACATTCCATGCATTTCAACAGCTGAATTTGTTTTCAGTGTTGTATTTGTATTATTAATAATTTAGAAGATCATTATTTTGTTTACCTTTGTTGTTTTTGTCACTACAGTCTTTGTTGTGTATAAATGTTTTGGGGTAATTCTGTCTTTTGAGCATCATAAACAGTAACAAATGCTTTTTGATTCACTTACAAATTATAAGAGAAGAGTCATGAAATTTTCCTAACCTTTTCTGCAGCTCAATAAATCACAAACAGACAAGAAAGTTAAGCACTGCTTCAGTGGAAAATCAGCAGACAGATGTAGCACACATTCCCCTCAAAATAATTCAGAACCTGTTCCAATTTATCAAATGCCTACTTTATCTGTCAAAACAATGTCCTTTCTCAAATAAAGGGCATTGTTTCTGCAGCAAGAAAAAGGTTCTGATGTATTGTTATCTGCAAATGGATGGTGGAATAATGGAACAACAGGCAGCGTTTCAAGCTAAGAGATCAAAGGGCAGAATATATTACAATTCTTGTTAAAATAAATTAGACAGAAATCGTAATTTTAATAAAGACATTTATAACCTTAAACAATATTTTTTTGAGTTCCCAGATCAGCAGAAACAATAAGAAAATCCCTTTAAATATGTAAGTTGATGCATTTCTTCCAATTGTGAGAACTTAAAATTTCAGAGCTGTGATGTATGTTAGCTGGTATCTTGTGCTGACATGACATTATCTTACATTTGCAGAGGAAATATTTTCAATTGTTTTATTCATTTTTTACTCTATTTTCATACTACCATAGTACTAAAAAAACATTCTTGGATTTCTAGATTAAGAATTTCTGTAAGTGAAATTTGGTGTCTCAAAATCTCTCAGGATAATTTTGATCTTTAAATGTTCAAAGATGTATTATGATATTAAATCGCGATATTGAGTCAAAGTCCTCCCTAAAAGTAGCCATCCTTTCCAAATTCCACTAATGAAATTAAATGAAGAATTAAATCCTTTTAAAGCCCTATCCTCTCTAGAGTAAATTAGAAAACAACAACAAAAAAAGTAAGCTGTTAATAATTGTCAATTAACTGAAAAAGCCCAAGAGTTTTAAGTGTTTAGCAAATCTGTTTACTCAAACCTGGTTCTATTATCAAGTCACTGTAATTCTCAGATACTTTCTGTAACCTCAACATGTCAGATATTTATGATGATTCCTGCAGCCAGCTTGATCCTGAGCTGAACTGTGACAGCTTTGCACTGATGTATCTGTCTCCTCCATGATTGCATGTGGCTCTTTCATTCTTATATTCGTCTATTTTTCAATTCTTCTTTATGTAACTGTGACCTCTGTCAGTTATTAGGTTTTTCTTCTTATGATACATTTTTAATATCACAGAATCCTCTAAAAATACATGGTTGAATCAACTCCTTTAGAAATTAATTCATTTATAATCAGCTAACAACAGCTTAAAAAATTAGCAATATTTCTATTTTTTTAATAAACACTTTACTTATACCTTGATATGCATAATCTCTAAAACAGAGTCTCAAACATTCTGTGAAAAGAAACTCAATGATCAGAATCATAGCAAAGTAAAAATAACATTTTGCTATATATACCCTGAGGTCGGATTTATTTCCAATCTAAGTCTTTATTTTGATGCCATTCCAGTACAAGGTAAAAATTAAGCCCGTCATCTTTAAACTTGGGCATCTGTTAAAGCTCAGTCGTGCCAGCTCTTGCTCAACTGTGTAAGTAGATGTCTGTGTTTATAAACAGTCCAGCTGAAATCAATTAGTCCTTGTAAAGTGCAATACAGCTGATGGGGAATTCTACAATTTTCCTAATTAAGATTAGATTAAATCAGAAAGACTACTGATATCAAAACAAGCTTTGACCAGTGTGAAACTGGGTGGAATTGTGGAAGAATCATTGCATCCCCAATTGCACATCAGCAGTCCTTGTCTTGAAGTAGTTCCACACACTTTTGCTACCACCACTGTGTGAGAGCATTCTCTGTTCTGTTGCAGGCTGGATTGAACAGTTTAATTGAGAAATTTGCACCAGTGCAACAGATTTTGCCCACACTATGCTAGGGAAACTCACATGAACAAAGTTAGTTACTGAAAAGCTGCAGGATGACTGCCAGCTAGTGGGTAGTGAGAAGAAACTGGGTAATAAAAATCATCACCTCAGCACAGCCCAAATGAGAAGGGGCTGTGTATTTCAGTCTCAAAGGTATGCAGGATTGGGCTAGCACATGCAGACTACATTTCACTGAGAAATGAGACATTCTTTTACTGCTCTTTGCTGTTGGAACCATTAGTTTGTCTTAACCAAACAATAGACCATTTTTCAGGACAGTTTTGTTGTATTGATCAAAACAAACTGAAACCAATAGATAAATAAAGAACCTTGCTAGTAGAATAAATAAATACTAATGTTCTGAGAGCTAGACATACATATTCAAGTAGCACTTCAGGGTCTTCATCCCACCTATTTTTTCAAGAAGTAGTTGACAATAGTTCTATCATCTTATAAGCACATAGCTGAAAACTCAAAGATAACCCTATTTAAGACATTATGAGTAGATACATTTTTATGAATGACATTTACACTCACAAGTGATGAAAATTAAGGACTGAGAAACAACTACAAATGTCATTTTAATTTAATAAAGATATTCTGTAGCTATTGACAAAAGAAAATGGTCATTAAATAAAGATTAATGAGGAAGTGAATTAAATTCAGGGAACGTGAAGATAAAATAAAAAATGTATCTGGAGAAAACAAACCTTTCTCTTCCAGATATTCTTAATCAAAATCAGAGACAAAACCTAAATTGAAATGGTTAATTAGGACCCAGGCCGAAATCTCTAGGCAACCAGAACGCCAGCTGAAATTACTGAGGTTTTCAGATGCACGGGCGATTAGGAATAGGATGGTCCCAGATCAGTGCAATTTATACAGAGGACCACAATCTCTATTGAAATCTGACTTTGGGTTGCTCTGGAAGCAAGCTGGAAGAATAGAAAACATCCAATTTGAATATCAGCCATAAACTATCTTAAACCAAAATCAACAGAGATACATCAGTGTAAATGGTTGGCAAAGAGTAAATAATTTGCCATAATTCTCTGCAGAGCTGCAGCAGGAACTTTTCCTCCGAGTCATTTCTGATGCTGAGAAAGCAAATTAGGACCTTGTTAACACTACTCTCTGCTGCCTTGCCCATTACATCCTCACTCCTCTCCATGAAACAAACATAAAAGTGCAACTGAAAATGAGTAGATAATTCTGATGTGATAGCCCATTTCCCAGAAGAAAATGATATGACAAAGCACAGGAGGCTGGGATTAAACTACCATATTTAGGACATGCAAAGTACCCCACATCAAGTGAAAAAAATATCAACAAACCTAGTAATGCTGTCCGTGGAACACTTTGTGATTCCTGTTTGTGTATGACATTATACAAAAGAAAATCACATAGGATTTTTGGTTTGGCACAGTTCTTTTGCTTAAGAGAGAATTTTCTCAGCAGTAGTTCAAAAATACAGTGCATAAGAAACAAAGTGAAAAATTTGTAAATTAAAGTGACCAAGACTATAAAGAGTACATTCTGTGTGAGAAAGAATGCTCACAGAAAAAAAATGGTAGGAAAAAAATTTGCCTTCTTAAGGAAGTTAAAGTATTCAGGAAATGTTTTATTCACTGATAGCCAAAAAAACAGGATCTTGCCTTTTTGCAATACAAAGTAATGGAAGAATAAAATAAATTATATACAACTGATTTGACAAAGCTCTTCCTAACTGTAATAAAATTTCACAAGGTGGTCAAAAACCACATCGTTATCTACACTTTCCACTAATATAATGCTGCTCAATTATCATTTTTGCTTTGAAAGCTAGATTCAGTTTCTGCAGATGCGAAAGAAAAATGAAGCCATATTTGTCACTCTGCCTTAAAAAAAAGAACAACAAAGTGGTTTGTAGTTCATATTTTCATCCTCTTCTAACAGAAATTCATAGGAAATCAAGTATGAAACCAAATAGATAGATAATATCCTTATTTTCCACTTGATATTCACATGTTGATCTTGTAATTAGGGAAAGAAAATCAGGACAGTTTAATCTGGCTTCTCTCAGGAAAATGACTTGAAGAATACAAAGACCTGTATACAGTTATTAATTTAGAAGTTAACTGTGACTAATACTTAGATGACCACTCAGGCTTATGAAACCTTGATCTTGTCTGCTAAGTAGCTTTGTAAAAGGTAGTCCCAAACGGAGCTCTTTTTCCATATGTCATTTATTTGAAAAAGAAAAAACAACTCATTTCATTTACATTTGAACAAATTATGTTGACTTTGGTAGTGTATAGTATCAAATTAAATTACTACATATCATATTTTTTTCCAAAGTTAAAATAATTGTGACATTGAGTAGATAGTTAAACATACAGTAAAAATGACAATTTAAAAATGAAATATTTCATGCTTAATTAAGAAAGGTTATGAATAACTTCCCATTTGGAGTGTTTTACAGTTCTTTATCATTTGATATACACATCAAAACATGAAAATAAAAACTATGGATCTTCCAGTCTAATACACAGCTTACAGTAAAGAGAACTTTGAATATCCCCTTAGAGATTTCGGCAATGATTTTCCACTCCATTACACCAATTTCATACTGGGGTAAGTCCATTGATGTCAATGGTGTTACATCAGCTTAAAAACAATATGACAGAATAGAAGATCAAGGTTATTCAAGCTCTTATTTATGGTTATGGAAAATTACACACGTCTGATGTACATAACAAGACTGTTGTTTCGTATTTCTTTGATAATGAAAATGTCCTCGTATACAAAAAGGCAGAAAACTGAAGTTGAAACATAACAGATATTTACCAGCTAAACATACATAGGTGTAGACAGCAAATGCTGGTTGTAAAATAACCATGCAAGATGACAGCTGCTCAGCTATACTAAAATTAAATGTGAGAAAAGTTTGAATAGATTGAATTTTCAGAATTTATGAAGTCCTAGGGAACTATAAATCAGGAAGTCAATAGTTTTAGAGTTATATCTACTTCTGCAGCACTAGTATTTTATATTTATTTATTTACCTTAGTATTTTATTTTTATTTACTTTATGTTTCCAGAAATGTAACCAGACTGATTATTGAGAATTTGTGAAATAGGTTGCTTTTGAAACAATAGCCACATAAGTAAAAATTCTGTTGTAGTCACAAAGTTAACTACAAAGACAATCTCCTGTCTGGAACACAAAATTGATCTTCCTGGCTGAATCTTCATCACAGCTAAGAGACTTTACCTGAGAGCAGTCTGAATCTTTGGTTACTTCTAATATATAGTGCTGCCTAAATATACCACCAAGCTGTTTGCACAACTTGTCTGGCCTGTGGCAGAGCGTATCTGAGCTTTCTGTGAAAAATTCTGGAGTGTCTGTGGTGGGGAATCAACCTCTCTTTTCTCCTAGATGCTATTGCCTTCCAAGAGAGCAGGGGAGACAGAGGCATAGGATTCGAGATATAGCTCTCTCTCCTAGTTCATGCCACAAGTAATCCTGGAAAGACTGCAAACCCTTAGGCATGTGTAGATTTACCCACAAAACTTTGTAAGGAACATATACAGACACTCAGCATGAGTAGCTGTTTTATTCTCAAGCAGACCTGGGTATCATGTATTCATGTAATCTGGTGTTGTTACCTCATTTAACTTTCCATTCATGGAACTCCCAGATTTTTTTCTACCAAAGTAATGCCTAGTAATACCTTCACTTATCTTGTATTTGTGCAGTAATTTTTTGTCTAAGAGGACTTTTCATTTTTACTTACTGAATTGCATGCTTTTTCTGCAATACAGTTTATCTAATTTACGTAAATATTTTCAAATTCTATTGCCAAAAACTCCTTACATCCTCTTGCTCTACAGCTTGGTTTCTTTTATAGGGTAAGACCCATTAAGAGCACATGCTCTTAAATTGTCAAAATCAGTAATGGAAAATTGAGATAGACTTAGGTCATTCTCTTCTCATTTTTCTCTTTCCTACATTTTGCCAATATTATTGTGATTCTCTCTTTAAGACTTTGTCAATAGTTTTCCAACTAGGACAATTTTGCCATAGGAAAACATAACATGAGACTATGTCAATAACTCAAAATTTGCAGCATTCACTGCCTTTTAATCCTCACGAAGCCTGGTCTCTCAGAAAAGGAGAAATGATATGTTGTTTGAAGATAAATATGTGAATTGTTTCTTGTCACCTTAATATTGTGATTTTTTTATGTGGCTGGATTTTGGCCCAGGTGTTTTATTTACTTTATGGCTGTAAACAGATATAGGCTTGTAATTCTATTATTATATGGAATTGTGAGTAAGGTTCCTCCATATAAATGCAGCAGTTCCCACTAGCTGTTGTATTTTCTTCTGAAATATTTTGGAGAAGAACGGACAGTATGACATCTGGGTATAAAATCCTTTTATTTTATAAAACATCACATTTCAGCATCTAAATTTAGTGGTTTACAGAGTAGGTATCTACTCATCAGAAGGAAACTCAATCTATTTACCTAAACACAGATATATAATACCATCCAAAATAGAAGAGCTAGGTTATCACACTCGACCTTTTAGCTTCAGAAAGATATTTATTTCCAGTACATTCTTTGTCACATCATTTCTGAGTAAAATGAAGCTTGGCCATATAGATCAAATGTAGACTGGTACATTGTAAATACTAAATTTAGGTTTTTTCAGTCTATGCTTGAACTCAAAATAAATATCAGAATAATTTAACTGAACTATCGAAACAAACAGACAAAAAACCAACCCTTTCCTCTCGAATACTGTTGAAAGAAACAAATACCAAACAGTAATACAAATCCTGGACTTAATAACAGAATATATAAAAAAGTGGAAAAATATTGACATAAGCAAGTATGACTCAAGTCTATAAGGAAATATACCATAGAGAACTTGGATATGAAGATACATATTGATTTTAAAAATACTTTGAATTAGTGCAAAAGAATGGATGTTTTCCTGTTTCTCCTGTGTGAAAAGGTAGGCTAAATCAGACAGGACCCTCTGTCAGGTCTTTTCTCCTGTAACAGACTTATTTCAGGCTGAACTGAGCCACCTTCTGGAAAGGTCTGTCTTTCTTCTTCTATTTAGAATTAAAGTAGCCAAGTCTCTTACACTAGCAGCTAACATTCAGATGGCTACAGTTCAGTGAGATTAATCCCATCCTGTCTCTTCTCCTACACCAATTGTTTCATAGAGTTTTAATCTCGTTGTGCTTCAAAAGTTAAATCAGTAGGGTAAAAGTAGATTGCTGGAAAATAACTTCATCACTTCCCGGATTAGCTCCTTGATCAGTGTTTTTATCAATGATAAATTAGCAAGCTGTCTCCAAAAATATTTTTTCTTATTTAGCCCTTTGCAATCTTTGACAGTCTGAGGGAGTTGGGGCTGTTCGGCCTGGAGAAGAGAAGGCTCCAGGGAGACGTTATAGCAGCTAAGAACAGATTGGAGAGGGATTTTTTCAAGGTCATGTAGTGATAGGACAAGGGGAATGGCTTAAAACTGAAAGAGAATAGATTTAGATTAGCTGTAAGGAAGAAATTCTTTACTATGAGCCACGGGAACATGTTGCCCAAAAAAAACTGTGGACACTCAGTCCTGGAAGTATTCAAGGCTAGGCTGGATGGGGCTTTGAGTAACTCTGGTCTAATGGAAGGAGCACCTGCCCTTGGCAGTGGGGTTGGAATGAGATGGTCTTCTAGGTTCTTTCCAACCCAAGATATTCTATGATTCCTTGATAAATATCCAGGAGGTTTTGAGGTTTTTTTGTTTTGTTTTGTTTTGATATTTTTATTAAAAAAACTATTTCTGTGGTTGGTCATCTGCAAGTATTGGGAAAATAATGTTTTGAACATCATTTTTGATGAAGACAAGTTTGTAAACTGTGGTAGTTTGTTCTTGGCTGGCTGTCAGAAGCCCATCCATCTGCTTTGTCACTCCCCATCCTCAACAGGATGGTGAGAAAAAGAGGTGGAAGAGTGGAAACAAAGAGAGGGAGAGAGGAGAGAGAAGTAAAATGAGTTTAGGCTACTGATATGTTATATAGATTTCGTAAAGTGAGAAATGGGGGGGGGGGTTGGCCTGTGGGATTTTAAGCCAGTATTTCTAACAGCACAGGAGAATATCCTACCTACAGCACACAGTGCAGGAGTTACGGAGTAGGATATGTCAAGCAGGGTGACCACATAATTCATTTCCGTTGAAGCTCTATCTCTCTCTAGGGAAAAATGATTCTCACAGAAGTTAGGGCATGATTCTTATTTTAGTAGTTAAAAAACATGCCTTGGAACAGCATTCAAGAATTTATTTATTTTCTTCTGCATGGTTTATACATTTTATAAACAATTTTGGCTGCAAAGCAGAAATACTCCTTCAAATTCAAAAACATTCAAAGGAGACCAAAATGTTTGGAAAAGTCTCTTTTACAAGATGTATAAGTAATCCTCTGCCAGATTCAGAAGCATGGATGAGTAATATACCTTTTGTGACACTTGAACTAATTTAAAGTGATGCCTTAGGTTTTAACTTTTGTATTTTCAAATTCTGTACTGCTTAGAGTGTAACTCTGAAGTTCCTTGTAGCCTGTAATTCCTGCTCTCTCGTACTAGGTAGACATAACAAAGCCTCTCCAGGCTTTGCCTTCAAGGACAACCAGGCTGTTTTTAGGCCCAAAGTGTGTAAACTAAAGATTCTAAGGGGGGCAAGCTGAGGGGCATTACATCGCTAAAACTGGGGCTTTAATTGGAGAATTAACCCTGATATGCAAATGGTCCAAACCTATAAAAGTGTGAAGAACTCGTGACCTGTCGTCCATCTTGGGGTCCAGTTTTTGGAAGCAGCCTCTGGCTCCCCCAGGGTGTACCTTGAAGGCCCTTCAAATAAATACCTGTCTTTATTCCCTTACTCTTGTCTAGTCTCTGTTTCTAGGTGGCTGGAGGAGGCATCAAAAGGACTGTCTAGATCCTTTGCATTTACTAAATGGTAGCTATACAGTATTAAATAGCATGGACTATTTTTCATATTTGCTGTGGAATCATGAGATGGATATGGATTGAAAGACTTTTCTGTGGGGTCATGTTCCCTAATTATTGCTTATTTTTTATTAATTATTTTTCTGTGTCTTTCTTCTGAGGACACTTCTTGCAAGCCCTTCAAATATGCACAATCACATTAGAAAAGCTTAGGCTGTATCCAAAGCCTGCAAAAGTTAACGGGAATATTCTTAGTGATTTCAGTGACTTTGTTTACAATTAAAGACGTGCAAGTTGAAGTCAATCATTCATTGCTATGTGTCACTACAGGGATAATTCTTTGAATATTTAGACATACTCAGATATTTTAACGCCAGTGTTTGGGATAAATTAACCTCATCTCTTGTGCATGCTACCAGACACTTAATTTCATCATGTCAAATCATATGTGCAGTCAGAACAAAGCATTCTTCATTTTTGTTATATGATATGTTTAAGGCTAGACAATTGCTTTGTCCTTTCAATTCCGTATTTCTCCAGTTGAACCACAATTTGTCTTGATGCCTATTGAGTCCAAAACTGCAGAACTGTCTCTGACTCACTGTAAACCAGCCTTGTCTCTTAAATGCCCAGCTTCTTTATTTTAGTAACACAGGAATAAGACCTGCATACCATCTTAGCTCTTTGTGCAGTTGATTACACATGTGCAGGTCTGTTAAATTTTTAGAGAATGTAGTTCACAATAGAGTTAAAATGGTTAAAACCGACAGTGAACATCTTTCCCACACCCTTTGTGAAAACCAGTGCCATGCACTCACACACTCAGAAGAGCATTTCCAAATGGGACAAACTGAGTACTTTCAACCATCTTTTGTGTACTGGTGCTTCAGAATTTTCCTAAGTGTTTTGTTCCCAATGTATACACTTTTTCTTTCTGGGAGCAGAGCTAAACCAAATTTTTAATCCGTCAATAAATTCATTTTGTTTCACACAGTTACATACATTGTAAGTTTTTACTTCAGTTATTTGGTTATTATTCATTTTATTCATTCTGTTAATGGGAATTCAGAAGAGGAAAAATATTGTTTCAGATCAAATCAACAGGAACACTTTCAATTATCATTTTTGCAAAACAACACCTGGCAGAATTTCTTTGAATAAATTCTTGCCTATTTCATCCTCAAGATTTAAAACTCTAAGGTTATATCTTCTTAAAATGCATTTAAAATTTAAAATAAGATTTTGTGCTGAAAAAGAAGAGTGGAAAATGTACCTTACTAACACCATATTTCAATCATTATAAAGTTGGTATGGGGTTTTTTTCAGTCTTTAGAAGATTGACTGTTTTTCACTGAATTTTGTAATATTGTCATGACTTTAAAGAAACAGGTACCAGGTATATCTTAGAGAATTTTCAAAAGTATAGCACAGTCATAGAAACTAATAAATTTTACCCAATATTTTCAGCATTACTATCTGGTTCTCTAATGCTGTGTCTAACAGCAGCTTCAAATTAATTTTGAACTGACTATCCAGGCATACTCTTTGGCAACCTTAGTCTTAATCTGATCTACTGTTTCTGTTCTCATCTTTATTTCAGAATCCTACAATTTTTTCTCAATTAACCTCTCAAATTTTCAGCATCCTTTGACCTTGAACATGCTATGTTTCCATGTTTCCTTTACTCTCTAATTAAGACCATATTTCTTGTTATATTTTTCCCTGTAAAGCACTTCTCCCCTCTTTCATTTTAGGAATACAGTTTTCATTACTTTCCTTAGTCTCATTTAACAAAAAAAAATAGTGAAATGCTCAACAGTTTCAAAATGAAAGACTTTTTAAAACTAAATGTGTTTCTTACCTCCTCTTTAGCTGGCACTCATTTTGTTTTTGTATAAAGACTGAAGTGTTTTCTAAATGACTTACAATTATTCTTTTTATGAGGTAACAGCATCAGCCATCTCAAGTTAATTTTCTTAGTTCACAAGTACTCCAGTTAAAGTGTTACAATTACTCAAAACCAGGTACAAAGGTCTGGTAGTTGGTCCTCCTAAGAACAATTAATCTTCTCAAAAAATATATTTGAGAGATAAATACTCCTTTCAAGAGGCTGCCTTCTTTGTTTTTTTGGTTTGGTTGGTTGGATTTTTTTGGTTGGTGGGTGGGTTGGTTTTTTGTTTTTTGTTTTCTACACAGAAAAGACTTGAAACAATTGTTCACACTTCAGCATGAATTGACATTTGAAATCACTGGAAAGGACCCTGTGTAGTCCTATGCTGTTCATACAGCTCTTGTGTCATCTTCCATAATCTGGTGCAAAAGTCTCAGACGTTATTTCAATGACACTTGACAATGATTTTAGGCTATTTTGTAAAGAGCGTAGTCCAAACACCCACTCCAACTCAATGTCTACATTTGTTTGGGTTATTTGGCAATACTGACTGAAGTCTGGACTAAATTTCTGGTTTTCTTGATTTTTTATTTTACAGTTCATTCTTAATTGCTGCCTTAATGCCGATATTTAGACAATATTCTTCCAGTGTAGTTATAAACAACAAGAAGCTCTCACAAACTGGGAATAACGTCCTGACACCATAAAAGTAAACAGGGATGAGATTTATATTTCTTGAAGTTCAGCATGGAAATCAATTGCTTAAACAGAGATACCCAGTGAAGTGTGAGCTAACTGAGGGTATCTAATCTGACTTGCCGTTCCTCACCAGAACTCACAAGTTTCCCACAGATCCTGTGTGTTACATACCAGCTGCGTGCACAACACCTCAGATGTCTTGTGTCATTTCAGATAGTTCTCACCATGTATGCTTCGGAAACTTAATCACACCACTTCAGATGTGTAGGTAAAATCCACCTTCTGTGTATTTATTAAAACTCAGCCAAATCGTACAAAATAAACACTAAAAATAATTTTAGGAAGTTTGTGTAAGGTCTCTGCTAGAAGTAGATACACGTAGTTCAATTATTTTTTAACTATGCTGGTGATACAAATACTAGTTTGGACTGTACCAGAATTAAGTGATCATGCTCTCACAGTCTTCTTCTGAAGTCAGCTGTTCGTTAGATCCGAACATTTTGGTTTAAATTAGTACTTTTCCTATGTTCTTAATCAGAAAATGACTTGAAACAAGGGAGAGAAATTATGATTACCTTTTTTTCAAATTTAATTAGAAATCCCATGGAGTCAGCATGTCCTTACCTTGAGGGAGGGACTCATTCATATCAGTTAGCAACAAGCCATATGGTTTCTTTAGAAGAAATGCTGATAGAGGTTCAAGTTTCCTCGGCAAGAGGAAGGGACTGTGGTCTTATTTATTTATTGAGAGAGATGTAAGTATCACTTTATCACTAGAATCATACTGTTTATGCAGCTTTTTTTAAAACTCCGCTTCGGAGAAAGATCTATTAGCATTCTGTGTCCTAAGGTGATTCCAAGTCTCGGTATGGCCTGACAGGTGCAAATAAAGGGAAATTCATTAGGAGGTAGGCCACCTCCCACACAAACACTGCCTCCGAGATTGTCACATCCACGATGTTGTCACTGTCCCTTCACCATTCTATACAGGTTTGTGAGCTCTGGCAGCAAGGAGACCAGGCACCTGACTGGTTTGTGTCAAGGCAGAACGGGTGATACAGAGATATGTCAGCTCATTGGTGCCAGCAGCCTTTGAGGCAAAGGAAGAAAACAATTCCTTGTGATTTGATTGCTTCTATTTTTGTCTCAAGTGGAGAGAAAATTTAAAATTTTTCCCTCCTAATACTTCTGTGTTTATCAGGGTTTGAAGTGTATTATAGCATCACTGCATTCATAGGAAAAAGCAATGTGAAACAATTTCTAAATCCCATCTTTTTTTTTTTTTTTTTTTTCAAAGCAAGCAAAATGAGCAAGAAAGATCTCTCCGGAATCTTTTCATATTTTTTGTAACCTGAGAAGAAGGAAGTTATTCCAGGAACTCTGGTGACTAATCAGTCAGAATATTCATTGACTTTACATCTGTTAAGATATGAATCCTTAATAAAACCCAGTAAAGAATTTGGTTGATGCAAAACTGGGTGCCAGATTCGTATTTCATCGAAGTCCAGTCTCCATCCAATTTTATGGCTTAATATTTATCTCTATTTTCATCAGTAAAAGCTTCTTTTGTGCATTTAGATATATATTCTCACGTATCACAGTATGAAATAACTATTCCACTTTGACTTTCTGTGTATTTCAGACTTAATTCTAGTTAGGAGAAAGTTGCCAAATTTCTACTACAAAACCTTTATTCTTGGTAACAAAGATTATACCAGAAATAATTAATCTTCTACATTCTAAGATGAGAACATATATTTCTTTCCAAATAGAGTAAATATGGTAGAGAAGTCAGCAATAATAAATAAAGAAATGCAATTATTATGAATGCAGTGTTTGGAACAAAAGCACTTTTTAATATTTTCATGCAACTTGTTACAAAGAAGTGATCTATTGTCATACAATTAATTTGTTTTCAAACTTGGACAATTTTTATGAAAGTAGAGTTTTAGTTAAAAAGGATAAATATTGCTACAGTACACTAAGTCATACGAGTGTATTCCATGTGTCCACCTATTAGAAAATAAGCATGATGCAAATTCATTGTCTCATTCCATGTAATCACACAAAAAGAAAAGTAAATGTGAAATCGTTGTTGAGGGATGGTCTTTCTGGAGTATCATAAAGGTCTATTCTTAGTGTGGTATATGTGGAGCCTCTCTCCCTGGTCCTGGAATACCAATAAAGAAATAATTACAAATAATAAATATAATAATTTCCAGGTAATTGAAAATTCATAAATAGTAAGCAGCAAAAACAATGGGCCAGCTGTGTAGAGAAGACACGGATTTTTTGACAAAGAGGATCATATGAATCATGAGCATTTAAATGTGGTTTAACACATCATAAACACAGAAATAAAGAATGCAGTCACATTCAACATTCAATTCTGAAATCCTCCTCATTCTCAGCAAATTTCAAAGTCATGGCAGAGCACCACATTAGCTACCTATAAGAGGTGCCTGTGCAAAGCCGTAGTCTAGGGAACACACATAACCTTGAAAAGAAATAGGATGCCAGTAGCTCTCACATCTGTACATGGTATTCAAAACAACACTAGCACAAAACTCTAGAGATTTCTACTTTTAAAGTTTCTTAAAAGGATGTGTAGAGATTGGGATGTTTCCAAAATAAGTAAGCAACAGGAATGTGTGTGATACACTGGGACAGACTGGCCATACAGAACAACGTCCCAAAGCATTTGGGCTGCACAGGCAGGCACCGCAAAGCTCTGGGGGTGTGCAGAAATAATTACCAACCCAAATGAAGCCAGTAAAACAAATAACGCCCCCCCAAAACCAAACCAAACCAAACCAAACCAAACCAAACCAAACCAAACCGAACCAAACCAAACCAAACTAAAGCAAAGCAAAGCAAAGCAAAGCAAAACAAAACAAAACCATCTGTATATATCTGAGGTTCCTCAGGCCAAACACAAGTTTACAGGAAGGCACACAGCCTCTGTGGGTAGACATAATCTCCCTAACTAGATAGGGAGCACTTGAACAAACTAGACATACACAGTTCCATGGGCGCAGATGGCTTGCACCCCTGAGTCCCGAGGGAACAGGCTAATGTCATTGTAAGGTTCCTCTCAATTATTTTGGAATAGTTATGATAAACAGGAGAGATTCCTGAAGACTGGAAGAGAGAAAACGTTACTCTTGACTTCAGTGGCAAAAAGAAACCTCAGGATTACAGACAGGTCAGTCTCACCACCGTCCCTGGGAAGATGATTGGGAATGTCATTCTGGAAAGCATACAAATATATGAAGGCAAAGCAGGGAATAGTCAGCATGGGTTTAGAAAAGGGTGACCATGTTCAATCAACCTGATAGGCTTCTAAAATGGAGTGAATAGATTGGTGGACACAGAGGAAACAATGGGTTAATGGGTTATACTTTCACAGCAGATGTGTTATTCTACCATCTCTACATTGTGAGAGAATCATAAGGGTCACTATTTATCTAAAGTGCTGTTATGCACTATGTAAATCTAACTTAAAATTTTGTGGCTATAGATTTAGAGATAAAAATTCAGAACTAAACAGTGTGTCTTTGTTGCTGAGATGAAGACAGTTTAATATGTCTCATATGAATGTTCCCACTTATAACAGTACTCTGCTTTCAAATTTAGGTCGTTGTCAATACAACCACCAAGTGAGTGACAGAAATGTTAGGATCTTACAGCAGTCCAGAGAAAAGAAAAGTTTCTCATACTCAAGAAAAATGAGATATCAAGAAAAATAGTGAAACTTCTCTTTACTTTGAGAGCCTGGAAATCAGAGCGTTTCTCTCCACATTAGAGAAAAATGTAGAAATTATTAGAAGAAAGAGTAACCACACTCTGTCAGAAAATGCATGCTGTGTCTCTAAATCTTCTCTCCAATCATCACTATAAGATATTGTGCTAGAAGAACTATCACAAAAATCTTAGAATTATTTGTGTTGGGTGAACCTTAAAGATCATTTAGTTCCAACCCTTCTGCCATGGGCAGGGATACCTTCCACTAGATCAAGTTGTCCATCCAACCTGACATTGAACACTTGCAGGAATGAGGCATCCACGACTTCTCTGGGCAACCTGTTTCAGTGTCTCACTACCCTCACCATAAAAAAATTCTTCCTAATATCTAACCTAAAACTGCTGTCTTTCAGTTTAAAGCCATTCTTCCTTGTTCTCTCACTACATGCCCTTGTTAAAAGTCCTTCTCTGGCTGTCTTGTAGGCCCCCTTTAGACACTGGAAGGTGCTCTAAGGTATGCCCAAAGCCCTGTCTTCTCCAGGCTGAACAGTATTTAAATGCGTCTGCCCAGTGTGTGCATTTCACAGCTGAATAGCACAATTTTTTTTACTTTCTCAATGTATTGCACTACAGAAATCTCAGGAAGTATGAAGGAATATGACTTTATTAGTAATCTTTAAATGACATAAATTGTCTGTATTCTCTCTTTCCTGCAGAAAGTCACAAGAAACTTGATTGAAGATCCTCTTTGCTCCAATACAAAATTCTTTATTAGGCAAGGATGAGTCCTTACACCTGAGAGGTGTTGAGTAAGTGGCTTCAGAACCTCACAAACCCATTTGCTGTTGAATTAAGAAGCTTCGTGTGCTGAATACCTCAGATTAGAATCTCTCTCACTGTTAGTACATTCAGCTTGCCATGGAGCTTCATCATTTCCACTAATGAAAAGCAGATTCTTTACACATTTGTTCTGTCATAATTTTTGTGGTCTGATCCACACACTAACTGGAGTACAAGGACATTTGGTTGGATACACTACTGAAACATTCTTTGTAGTGCATGTTACTTTTCATTAGGTAGGAGAGGATATCTCTATTTCTTCTAATAGAGTGATAAAATAAAACACATTTGGGGGTTGGATTACATGGTCACAGTCATCACAAAAGTAATTGTCGTCAAGTAGCTGTGCCACTGAGGGTCTACAGTGACAAAGAATGTACTTTAAGAGTACACTTTTGTCTCTTAAGTTGAGCTTCTTCCATAAACCATCAAAAGAAGATCTTTAAACAAGTTATTAAGGTCAGGGTTGTTTTGAATAATGTTCCAATGTTTCCCTGATAATTGCTGGATTCTGCCTACCTATTCTTTAACCTAGTGACATGGCTAATAGAAAGTTATTTGTGTTTTGATGCAGAGTTGTTTCAGTAAGAGCTCTACTCATGCTTTTCTAACTCCAGGTTTATTCTAGGCATGAGGGAATTGTGCTTAAGGCAAGCACCTATAAAATAAATAAAACTTCTTTCTCAGCCCATCAGACCTTTCCAATAAAGGCCTTTATGTTGGAGAATCTCTTGAATATAAAATGTTATTTAATCAGTAAGTCCCAGCTTTTATTAAAGCTAGCAATTTTTGTATGATATTTTTTTCTTGTGAATAGGTGTATTTTCTATGATAGGCAATATTTCATCTTGAAACTTGTTAGTAAAACCATGTATCAAAATAATGTCCCTTTTTCCCATTATGTTCAATATGGAGATGAAATATTTTACAAATTTTCTCTGCACCTGTCAAAATAAACAAAATATAATTTCCAGGATAATTTGTAATGAATTTTAAACCTTGTTTTTTTTCTTGGCAAGTTACATTTTCATCTTTACAATATGGAAATAAAGAAGATTCATGTATGTTTTTCTTTGGATATATAACATGTCACTTTGACTGGAATAAATGAGTAAGCTCACAATAATGTATATAACGTCTACTAAGTAATTCAGAAATTATTAAGTGTACATATGTTGGAAGTGAAATAACTCGCATATTAATTATACTTCTCCACTTATTTAAATGCTATTTTCAACATATTTGTTTTTGTAAGAAAAACTCCATTTAAAGCCTATATTTTGATTTATGATGACAAAAAGCAAAAAAGAACGACGAATCTCCCTCCACCTCTGACAGAAACAACATTTTATTCTTTATTTCAGTGATAGAATTCTAACTCCTTATTTGGAAGAAACCCCAGAGCTCTTTATGTGGGATGAAGAAAGTATTCTTCTATCTCTTGACATTAACATTGACATTGAATTAGAAGATCTGGAAAGTCTCTTCCAACCTGGATGGTTCTGTGATTCTGTGATTTAAGAAAAACAAAAAACCATGAAGACAATACTTGTAATTGAATTGAGTATCCGTTCTGACTAAAATCCTTGAGGAAAACGTGCAAAAGGGCATTAAAAGTACTTGCAAATGATCTGAAAAAGTAAAGTTTTGGAAGAATTGTCCAAACCATAGTGATGCTAGCCAGAAAGTGATGACAAATAAAAGAAACCCTCTAAATATGAAACTGGAAGAGAGTTTACAATTTGAAATACAGAGCCCAGATTAATCATTGGTGTAATTTGAATGAAGTCAGTTGGAATTATCCCGGGAATGAATATGGCCCAATTTGTTAAAGATATGGTAGTGTAAATACTGCACTGTGTCAGATGCACATCTGTTCAACAACTGCCTCAGCTAAATAAATAAGAGACTCTTTCCCCTTAGCTAAAAGCAACCTAAACACTTAACTCAGACGGTCCCATTCTGTCAGGGTGCAGAAGTGGCCTTCAAACAAAGCATCTCTGTATTTTTCACTTGGAATCACGTAAAGCATCTAAAAATGATTTAAAGAAAGAAAAGAAACAAAAATAAAAGAGAAGAAATTACCAAAGATCAGAAAGGAATAAAGGAAGGAGAGCAGCATGAAGGGGTATTCAGAATACAGCATTCAGTCACTAGCAGTCTGATCTTCAAAGGATTTCAACCAAGTCATTAAAATAGGAGGTTAGTTTTTAATGAGAAGGTATACAAGATGCCTAGTATAATTAGATAGTGGGCTCTGAGGATTTACAGGACTTATGAATTTTTGAAAGAGAAGAAATAGCTGAGCAAACTGAGTTTAGGAAGTACAGTCCATAATATTTTGCAAGCTGCATATCTCTAAATTGTTTTAATATTATTGTGCTTCAACACCAGCTGGCAACCAAGCCCCACACAGCCACTTGTTCACTCTCTCACCAGTGGGATGGAGGAGAGAGTGAGATGAATAAAAGTGAGAAAACTCATGGTTTGAGATAAAGATGGTTTAAGAGGTAAAGCAAAAGTTGTGTGCACACAAGCAAAGCAAGACAAGGAATTCATTCACCACTTCCCATGGGCAGGTGGGTGTTCAGCCAGGAGAGAAGGGTTCCATCGTATGTGGTTGTGACTTGGGAAGACAAAACACCATCACTCTGAACAACCCTCTCCCTCTTCCTCCTTCTTCCCCAAGATTTATGTGCTGAGTATGATGCCATAAAGTCTGGAATATCCCTTAGGTCAGCTGGGTCAGCTGGGGTCAGGTGTCCCGGCTGTATCCCCTCCCAGCATCTTCTGCACTCAGAGCCTTCTGCTAGTGGTGTGGGGTGAGGGGCAGCAAAGATCTTGACTGTGTTTAAGCCCAGCTCAGCAATAGCTAAAAGGTCTCTGAATTATCCACAGTGTTTTCAGCACAAATTCAAAACATAGCCCCATACAACTTACTGAAAAAAAACTGTGTGCCAGCCAAAACCAGCAGAAATATGTATGTTTTGAGCCCTACTGTGGATTGTACTGGATCCTTTCATCTTCTCTCCCCACCATTCTCACACAGTGAAAGCTATCCTTTTTGTTTACTAGACGATCCATCATGTACAAAAGAGTTTAGTAGGGTCAGTAAGTGAAAGCAAGGCCATGCATTCATGAAGGATTTTTCTCCCCTTTGTTTACTGCTATGCAGTTAAAAGACTCAAGTTTTACACAAATACATCATTGACTAGAAATACTGATAAGTTCTCCTAGTGATCAACACCTCTAAATTCTAGAAAGCAACAAATATTTAAGGCAGAGTACAAAAAAAAAGTAAGGGTTGTTACAGATAGAGCAAATCTTTAAATTATATCTTGCTCACACATATATGAAGCCTATACAAGCATTGTTTAGAGTTATATTTCTCTCCAGCTTAATCTAGTAAATCTAGTAGAGATTTTTTTTTCATGGACCCTTTTCCTTTACTCTGCTTTTGCTTTCCTTGCCTAGATGTGTTGGACTCCTTCTTGAGCTCCCTGCCTCGCTTTTTTTTCTATATGAGAAGGCTTTTCTCATGTAAGCACTTACCAACCTTTTTTATTTTTAGGAAATAGAAGAGCTGAATGCACGTTTTAATACACTTTTAATGGCTGCTACTGACAGACAAGACACTTTGTTGGTATTGTCTTACATTACTATTATGTTAAAAGACTTTTATTTTTATCAATATCTATTGTGCCGTCTGGTTAAAATGACAAAGACTCCCACGCTGAGCAAATTGAACAAGCTTTTCACTTCATTGAAGAAAAGGACCAGTTCTGGCTGCAATGGCTTTTTTTTTTTTTTTGGAGAGGAGTAGTCATTGTTCACATTCTATTGACTCTATAGTTCCTGTTAAATAATGTTCATGTATTATTAAGAGAATATTCATCTTTAGTGTACAAATAACTTTCTTTAAAACACAGTTCCATTTAAAGTATTTCCTCATGAGACTTGGTCTTCTGCTGCCACCTATAGCAAATATAAGGTATTGTTGCATGGAGCGTGTTTACGTAATGCAAATGACAGAGATGTGTTACACAGTTTCAGAGGCATTCCTCCAATTTTATGTTTCAGCATAATTTAGTTTATAAAATATCTTGGAGAAAGTAATGTAGAGATAATGTAAGAGAAATCACAGGACTGGACAAAACCATTCTCGTTGACTTATAGTCAAAAACTTTTGACTTTAGGATGAACGTATTTTAGTCCATTTATTGTCTCTCCAAAAGTGAAAAGAGTTCCTTCTTGTAACTACATACATCAGTTCCTTTCTGTGTTTGATCATCGTTTGCTGTGCCTCTTGTGTTCAAGACAGCACTTAGTGATAAGGTTTTCTTGCATCTCACTCTAAGCTCATGAAATACCCTTTTGTATGTCCTTCATGCTCATTGTCCTTTTGCTGTATCAGATTGGAAGGAAAATTGAGGCTGGTGGTTTTCTTGTCTTGTTTGTAACACACAGTACAGATTAAATTTTGCCAGGCTCCAGGCCTCCTGGAGCTGTAAATCTCACAACAGGCACTGCACAGATGTGTGTCAGAAGGAATACCAACCTTTGCCTCATTCTGCTGAACCTCTGTGGACACTGTGAAAGAAACCTCTGCTAAGAAATTGTACAGCACAATGAAGCGTTAAAAAAAAGGTGTAAATATGAGAAAACCTCAGTGTATTTTCCTTTACTCAAACATGATGATCTACCATCTACAGAGGCTTGAGACCAAAATGACTCTTCTTCACCTGTTCCATCTCTAGGGTTCTGTCTCAGTGGCAGAAACAAGCTCGTGATACACATTCAGACCATAGTATATTGTAGCAATATAGTTGCAATGCAATGTGGGGCCAACTCTTTCCTATGCACAAGAAAAATAATAGCTTAGACTGTGAACACTGAAAGGCAACAGGTAGATTTGTGTGTGTGTGTTGTGGGGAAAGGGGAGGGTAAGTATTAAAATCTGAACTTTTGAATTCTCCAGAGGAAGCCTGCTACATGCTAGTTAAGACCGGTAAAGGCTAGCTGTAATTTTCTTATTTGAATTTGACTGTGTAAAAGTGTCACTTCCTGAATCCTCCAGTCATTAAAGAGGCATGAGACAGAACCACCAGCTGAGACAGTAAGCAGACATTATGTTTCTGCATGTAAACTACTCAGGTTGGGAAAACTGGAGATGGAAGTCCAGGAAAAGTAAAGGAGGGGAAAAAAAATAAGAGCAAGAGCAAGTGGCTTCAGGAAACAGGAGGCAGCCTGGAAAGAATAAGGTAAAAATCACTGCTGGAAGAAAGGTCTAAGGAGCTGGTGAATATCCCAGATGTCAGACAGATAGATGGAGAGGGTGACATGGTAATGGTCAGAGGCCTTGTCTGATGTCCCCCCAGCTGGCTAAATGCCAGCAGCAGCACGGTGTGAAGATGCACGACTTTATGACTTATTTTCCTAAACCAGCAGGAACCACAGTGTGGGAAGGGGAAGCTGAACCTAGAGAGTGTAAACTGAGAGGGGAAACTGAGCAAGTGTTTGTCATAAATGGAAGTGGAAGCTCCAATTTTGATGGTTCTCTAATTTTGATGGTTCTTGACTAAACAACAGTTTACATATCCATTATGGTTTTCAGTCTCTCTGGTCTCCATCATCATGACAGACTGTCTCCTGCCCAGAAGCAAAAGTTACAAATACAAAGAACCCCTGGAAAGGCCCCTACAAACTCAGTAGATCCCAGCTGTGGCTTGTTCTGCTCTGTTTTCTTTGAAAGAAAATTTATTCACAAACTAAGAAATAAATCCCTTAAATATAAGCATAATGCTTAAATTGAGCACTGCAAATTAAATCGGTCTAGTCACTGTGATGTTGGATCTGTGATGCTTCTGAGCAATTTAGACCTGAACAATCCTGGCTTAGACGTCTGTGCTTGACGGGTACAGAAAAACTGAAAACCATTGTGAATTTACAAATATTTTAATAAAATAGAGGAGGTTTTTTCCTTATGAAAAAATAATTAGTGGTGACATCTTTTCCTATTAGACCAACATTGTTTCATTTATCAAAAAGACCTAAACAAAAAAAAAAAAAAAAAAAAAAAAAAAAAAAAAAAAAAAAAAAAAATCAACCCTCCCCCTTAGTCTCATCATGATTTTCTTCCTTACTCACCTCCTCACTTTTATAGATTTCAAGGCCTGAAAGACCCATAAAATTTCTGATTGACCTTCTGCTTAGCACAATTTTTAACCCTGTTCAGTGCCTTCTCACAATAACACATTTGCATAACTATGTTTATCAGCTACAATGACCTTCCTCTTGCCTTCTACCAGTCATTGTAATTTAACACAAGAGGTACTTCATATACTACAGATTTTAATATGCCTTTTGCTGAAGAAGGGCTCATTTGTAAACACAGACAGAATGTAAGTTTTGTGGTTAAATTTATTCATAGATGTCCATCATGTCTATCACTAATTCAGTATATCCATTTGGTGATTTTTATTTCAAATAATATTTTTACCTGCAGAGAAATAAATTTTATTTCTTTAGTTTTTATTCATTGTAGCAAAATATAAGAAAAAAGTAGTTCAAAGCCACCAGTAGCAGGTTTGACATAGCAGACCCTTACAGGTCTAGTACTCTTGTTTTCTACTTTATCTTACACTCAGAACCAGGAAATAGTATGCCAACTCAGAGTAAGTACCAATTTCACTAAAGAGCTAATAGGGCAATTATTTTCCAGATTATTTCTACATATTAAAATGTAAACTGTGAAATAAAACATTGCTACATTTCATAAATCTATCCTTTGGGTTCTTTTTTTTTGCTCCCAAAAAATTACACCAGTTGCTATTTATTCTCTGTGATAGAAATTACAAGGGCTAATTGCTGTATACTTTCATAAACACATATACTACATATTTTGATGCTGCCATTTTGAAGTCAAATGAACTGCTAAATCAGAATGAATAACGTGTACAAGAAGAGTCTGAACTTTTAATTTTGATGGAAAAAGAAAACCAATGTTATTTTCACAGGAAATAATTATTTTGCAAACATGCAGTAATTTATGTCCAGACTCTGCTTCTCTTTTCAGATTATTAATATGAGACTCTTCAAGAAATACTGCAAATTTCAAGTCCAGTATAATAAATTTTATTTTTTCCTGTGTGAATAGTTTAAATATGTATTAAAGGTTTTGTTCCTTATGCGCCAAAATGATCATTCATTACTCACCCCCAATTGTCTCCTTTGCCTGAGAACTGGTATTTGTATTCGTCTTAATGAAGGAGATAACAGTATTTCATTGGCATGGATTGCTATCATGAAAAAAGTCTGAGAAATCAATCCTGGATTAAGTACTGAAGGATTTGGCCCAATCTTTATAAAACATGAGAATATAATTCTTTTTCAAGGAAGAAGAATTATCATCATGTATTGTCTGTTGACGAACTCTGTGATGACTGCATCACATAGCACTCTGGGTAGCAGTAAATGACTATTGTACTTGAGAAGTCAGATTTATTTTGCACATGTAAGACATTATTTTCATTCCTGGTCTTCAAGGACTCTCTGTTCAGAATCTAAAATGTTTCATCAAACAATGTAGCATCTGTTAAAATCATAATCACTTGTACCAAAATTAATATCAAAAAATATACTGTACTTTATTTCCTTTGTATTTATTGCCCCCCCCCCAAATAAGTGTCTTAACAATTTGGGAGATATATAGTAGGTTTATATGGTGGAGAAAAAGTGTTTCACTATATTTTTGGTTTTAGCTAACAACATTGGAAGTGCAGCAATGTTAATTTAGAAAAATAAATAGGCTTTAACTGTTTTTATGGGCAATGCAAAGACAAAGTAATAAAGCAAGCATGTAGGCTTTATTAATCTATCATGAATAGTGTTATTAGCATGAAATATATTATGCAGACTTTAGTCGATTTTCAGTGTGATTTGTAAGAAATTAAACCATGGCTTGTTAGTGTGAAGGTAAATAGGAACCTTAAATTCTACTAGACCTTGCTGTTGAATCTTAACGGTAGGTAAAGGACTCAGGAAACCAAGAAGAGATGAAAGAAAGGATCAAAGAATGCCAAAGATACCTACTGCTGCATGGCAATTGTCATTTTGGCATCAGGCAACCATTGTGTTTTTAAAAGCATGCTAAAGGCATGAAAATACAAATATTAGCTTAATAGTAATAGACTAATCTCTTTTGAAGTTCTGAGTCTTCTTTTCATTGTCTTTTATGTCTTTGTTCATTGGATCATTCTGTGCATATTTATTTTTAACCCTGGGACACGCCAATAAATGACAAGGTAGGAAAGCAAAACCTGCTCTTTCTGTTTAAATGCTATTTTTTCTTCTTCATATAATTTTCTTTCTCATTTTCTCTAAGGGTCATGAAAGTGCTTTAAGTTTCTGTTTCTTTATGGAGAAGCAGCATAGTCTGGAAACATACTAATTTTTAAACTGGATTCTCCCTGCACATCAGGAAATCCTGTCGTGAATGGAGGGAGAGAGGTGAGGGGAAATTTAGTCTTACAGAAAATCTTCGGGATTTGCACAGTCCCTTGACTTGACTAACAGAGCAATTTGTCTTAAGGCATTTCTGTTTGAGAAACACTCAATGATATCTAGGGTCGAAAACTTCTATTGTTGTAAACATTAGGGGGGACTTGTATGTACTTCAAAGTTAGTTCAAATTAAAATAAAATGTTTAAAAATATTTAGTAGCCAAGTAAATCAGTACAGAAGCCATACTGTCTCTCTGGGATTTTTTTTTTCCTTATGGGGAAAAATAAATTATTTATTGAAATGACTTTGTGAAATAATGCTGTCATTTTACCTATAAGTTCGGTAGGTAATAAATCTTTTACTCTTCCCAAAGAAGAATCAAAAGCCTTTTTAACAAAGATCCTGAATTTCATCAAAATATTATCAACAAGAGAGAGAAAAACAAGAAGAAAATGTGGGTTTGTGGCCTGAACCTCAGTGCTTTATGCATGCAATCAAGGACATGAAATACAAAACGCTGCTAAGGGCCTTTTGTCCTACTTGAGTATTACACAAATGGAATTGGGTCACTCATTTTAGAGCAGACCTAAGCATGGTACAGTGAGGTTGTACATGACCCTATGAAGTGATGATCTTATTTTCTACCTATTCCATATTCTGATTTGGATTTTCAAAACTGATGTAAATAATTTTTTAAAACACTCAGGAAAAGCTTGAGTACATCAAAATCTCAAAAATAAAACGTGATACAATTAAATGGTACATGTGTCATATTAAAACAATTGGAATGCATCCCAAGAGGACAAAAAAAAATCACAAAAGATTAGGGACATATTTCAAAATACATCACTGAAGCAATCAACAATCATTAAAATGAACAACATATCACCATAGGGAGTCCTAAATTAAAAATCCTTCATACTTCAGAAGTCAGTATAGTTAGTGTTGCCAATGGTACACTTGGGATTATTTTAATATACTATAGGATCTAGCTGTTTGGTTGATATGCATAGTTACCCCTTTGATCAGTTATCATTTGTAATTTCCGTTGGATTTTTTTTTGTTATTATTTTGCAGATAACGTTCCCAGTGATTTATCATCAGTCCTCTGTTTTAATGGAGGGTTTATTATTTATTACATGAACTAGTTTTACCTCTTAGAAAGAGAGAGGATTATTTTGTCATATTTTTTTTAGGAAGAAGAAGAGGCAGTTTGCCATATTTCATATTGTCCAACTTCTGTTTAATGGTGAGGACATTTACCTAAAGATGCTTGCTCGTGGCTCCACTTCAACTAGCCATAGTGCAGAAGAAAACAAACTTGATCCAGCATTTTACTCTAGGATCTCTGAGTACCAATATATAGAAATATCAGCGTCATTCAGTGGTGGCTTTACCTATTAAAAAAAAAAACTTTAGTGGATTGAGGATTTAATCTGTGTCTCTTTTGCAGACACTGTTTCTATGATTTTCTTTTTTTTCACTTAAACAGAAGTTGAGGAAAAAAGATTTTCCATTGTATTCCCATCTGATACAATCTGTATGAAGATTCAAGACTGAAATTACATAGATATTCAGAGGAACAAATATCTACAGTGTGAATAATTATTCATTTTAAAAAATGGTGCAGATACAGACTTTATAGTAAAGAGACCATAGCAAGAGAAAGATACTTTTATAAAAATCTTGTAAATGAAACTTGAGAAATACTCTCAAATTTTGTTTCATTTCAGTTATAAACAGTGATGAAGGAGCTTTTTGAAAGGAATAAATTACACTAAAAATTATGTGATTGAAGGGAAACAATATTTATTGTAAGAGCTGAGATTTAGACAATCCAACCCACAGTTATTCAAGTCATCAGTGATATGTTGGTGTTGGGCCAGAAGGTTCTAGTACTCCATTTGATCTTATTGTGCCATTAAATTCTACAGAAGAAGTGCAAGAGCTGGAAGTAATTTCTGCTTGTGTTTCTGTTTTGATATTGTGAAGTGCATTCCATGAAGAACAGGACTGCTATCTACTAAAATAAGCACTTAATGCTACCCTCTTCTGCAAAGAGCAACGATGATCTCTAGTGGCAGCAAGTTTTATTTCAAGTTTAGTGATAATAAAAAGGTGTTCTGCATCGTCATTTAATTTGAGTGTGTTGATCGTGAAGAAGTTTTCTTTTTTAAAAAGCATTCAAGTAGCAGAAGTTAATGAAACTTAATTCCACTTACTCAGTATTTCTCTCCTCTCAATATGTATTCAAGCCCTCAAATCTAGTAGCCCCTTTGAAAATAACCCAGTTTTACACATGCAATATTGTCCGCTACCTTTTTTTTTACAAATTCTTTCAGACATATTACTTTCATAACTACTTTCAGCCAATGCCTAAAAATCTCTGAGTCACTGTTGATATAACAGAAAACAAAAAAAATGATAGATTCACTCTTGCCTGTACACAGAGTAGTTTTATACTGTCTTTATATATTTTTAATTTATTTCCCATCAAAAGTATTAGGTTTTGGCCATGCAAACCAGCAGCCTCGTGTTATCTAGGAACACGTTATTAATAGTATGATTAGGAATTCTTGTAAAAATTTTGTATTTGAAGTTGACTCATGATTATAAGAGATTAGGTTTTCCATTAGTTTTGAAAGAAGAAACAGAAAGAAAAAAATCAAAAAACAAAACTCTATTCTTTCCATATGCTGTCCTCATTCTCTTTTAAAAATATTAGGCCAATGGTGTTTTTTGAACCTCATAGCTGCTTACACTCCGAAAATGTGTTTTCATCTCTCATTCTTTGTATCCTTTCAGAGACAGCAAAGAAATGCAAGACAGAACAAGGCAAAGCAAGGCTGCATTCATACATAGCTGTAAGAAAGAATCTCAATGAAAACTATTTGCACAGGTTCTACGGCCATTAGATCTCTGGTCAAAAGTTCTGTGAAGCCACATAAATCTGTGTCCCTTTGGTATCCAGAAAACTATCTTTACTACTTTTCTAGGGTCACCTTAATTATTCTGGAGGACTATATATGTTTGATGTAAAATGCAGGGCCCGACAGAAAATGTACTGACAGCCTTTCAAATTGGCACCGAATCATAAAATGGTTTGGAATGGAAGAGACCTTTGAGTGGAGTAGAGGGGCAGAATCCCCTCCCTTGCCCTGCTGGCCATGCTGCCTTTGATGCAGCCCAGGACACACCTGGCTCTCTGGGCTGTGAATGCACATTGCTGGCTCATGTCCAACCTCTCATTCACCAGCACCCCCAAGTCCTTCTGGGCAGGGCTGCTCTCCATCTGTTTATCTTCTAGCCTGTGTTGATACCAGGCTGATTCAGGTGCAGCACCTTGCACTTGGCCTTGTTAAACCTCATGAGATTCCCACGGGCCCACTTCTTGAGCTTGTCCAGGCCCCTGTGGATTGCATCTTGTCCTTCAGGTGTGTCAACCACACTGCTCAGCTTGGAGTCATTGAGCTATTGACCACTTCTGACTGCATGCAACAGTCCAACCTATTCCTTTTTCACCTATAAGGCCATTTATTGGATCCATCTCTCTCCAACAAAAAGAGAAGGATTCTGTGGGGGACCGTGTCAGAGGTTTTACAGAAATCCAGATTAATGACATCTATAGCCCTTCCCTAGTCCACTGATGTAGTCACTCCATCATAGAAGGCCACTGGTTTGGTCAGGGCAGACTTGCAGGACTTGCCCTTTGTGAAGCCATGCTGGCTGTCCCAAATCATCTACATGTCAGTGGAGAAACACTGAGAATCAAAAAATCTTCACTTACATTTTCAAGCTGAGATGTTTTTCCTGTTTTGTGATGAGATGCTCTCCTTCAAAATCCTATAACCTTTCTCCAATAGCAGACAATCCTGTTTAGTTTATGCCCCCTTGTTATATAGTAGAGAAATACCCTTCTTGTCAAGACAGTGAAAGAAAGACTTTCCAGGCTACAATGTTGTAACCTAAGTAGTATTAATACCCTACTTCCTTTTTCCTTGTAAGATTTTCAAAGTGCAAGCTATGCTAGAGAGAGTTTTACCTCTCACCTTTTAAAGATCCTAGTAGTTTGTCATCCTCAGAGTAAGAAAGAAAGAAAGTATAAGATAGAACCCTCTGCTCTTTTAGCCTCAACAGCTTGTGACACCGTAACAATGATGCTGTTTTGCTGCAAAAGTGTGAAACAAAAAAAAAAAAAAGAAGTTTTGTCTTGGTTATATTTTCCCTTACTGGCACTATTGGTGAGAGAAATTTGCAGCACGAAAGTTCTACTGGCTGCCTGATGATTTTATTTACATTTGTATTTATGTGAATTTGCCACAAATTCTAGTAACTCAGTATATAAACTTGTACACAGACATTGATATTTTCCTGGCTTTCACACTGCGTGACCACACAACTTTTACTACTTTGAAAAAGATGAGGAAGCTACAGCCAACAAAGAAGCTGTTTTCTTGCTTAGAAGATGTAGTCAAAACTAGCTCATTATGGCAGGGCTTCCAAGAGGTCCTAGGTTGCAATGTAAGATGTAACCAAAAGCATGTATTCTATCACCGTCTGCATAAGCTGTTAAAACAGGTGGGGGAGCGTTTGTTATCTGCTACCATGACTCACCCTTGATAACTCCCTCCGGAGGCTATCTCCTGTTCATGGGCCCATCAATGCCTTGCCTTGTGACTCACCATCCCATTGTGAGAGGCTCCGCCCAGGAGGAGGAGCTGAGAGTTCCCATCTGTATAGAATCAGAGGTTTGGAATAGCACACACAGCCCTTACCTAGGGGATTCCTGGAGGGCTTGAGCTACACCATTGGACCTTCAGGTGAAGACCAGACTCTTTTCTACAGGATCACTGCTTCGACGGGACCACTTCATCTGGACTGTTACCAACACCCTGACTGACAGGGTGCTAGGTTGTATCTGACTTTGTCAGTGCTTTTTCCTTGTATTATTTCACTTAGTTTTAATTTTTCCTATTAGATTTTAATCCTGACTTGTGATCTCCTGCTGGTTTGTTTTCAAACCAATACACAAGATTTCACTATCTCCATATATATTTCTGGATACAATTCAAGGTGTTAATATTTAATTGCCCCATAGTATACTGCATACTTAGGGCTTAGCTGCCTGGAAGCCTCTTTCTTTTCCTTTGTATTAATACAACAATAGAGATCACTTGATGTAATATGTTTCTCGGTCCCCGGATATGTACATTTTGGATGTAAAGTAGACTGTCTCCAATAAAGATTGCTTTACCACACATATATTTTCCTGATGACCCTTCCAGCCAGCCATTTTCATTCAATGTTTAGCCTGAAGCAGACTCTGGTCTTAGCTATACAACGTTTTATACTAAGAGGGCAATTTGTAATACTTTTGTCAGCATGTTTCATTTTTTTTTAATAGTCTGTGCACACACAGGTTACACAAAAGGGCATCCAGAGCTGGGCAAAAGAACAGAAAAGGCGTAAAGTACTTCCATTCACTCAAATTACATGAAGCTTCTTTTCCTTGTCGTAATCCTTCCCTTTCAGTCTAATCAGTTCCTGTCATTGCAGTGGCGGCTGAATTCTTGTCTCACAGTTCTTTCTCCTTTTCCTTCCCAGTGTTTCTCTCCACTCCAGCATCATCATTTCAGACCTAGTAAACTCCTTTCAGCCTTCCACATCCACCACCTGTTCTGTCACCACTTCCTACATCACTGCAGAGCCTGGAGCTGGTTTTGCTAATAGTCTTTTGACTACAACAATTTTACATAAACTTTGTGATTCTTTCTAGCATAACTGCTGATCATAGCTGGTTGTGCAGGCATCAGGCACATGCATGCATGTATTTAATTGTACATATTAGTCTAGTATTGCTTAGATCCCAAAAGAAAAATATTTGAACATGGGCAGCATACCACCATCTGGGATAACAAGATGGAACATGTGACAGCTGTTTCCCACTGGAAGACAGTCTAAAGGCCGAAAGGGTTGGTAATACTTCAATTACATTATTTTCCTAATATAAACAAAAACATAGGCACCAAAAGTCAAAATTTAACAGATGCTAATCCCTTTACCCTGCAGAATTCTAGAGCTACAAATCCCAGTTTGCTACATCAAAGAAAAGGCCTTCAGGTGTTGAGGAGCAGGTTCAGAGGAGGAATGGTGTGTCTCAGAGTGCTTTCTAAGTTATTTATTTGCGTGAACCAAAAATTGGGAATTTGATGTTCCTGATCACACATAGACTGATAAAAGTTACTGGTAATAATCCAGCTAGAGCTCAAGCCTGGGACAATACCAGGGCATCAGTCACCCTCAAGAAATTTCTTGACTCATTCAGTAACTGTACACGGTAAAATGATTTAGCTTCCCAGTTAATTTGTACAATGTTGAACTCCCTTAACTAACTAAATAATAATCAATTGTCTATGAGATGTAGACAGGAATTCTCTCTTTCACTTCATTTTCAGGTAAAGTAACTAGTCACTCGTGAAAGAAGAACTGGGTGGAGATTTAATAATAGTTCACTGCAAAGGTTGCTCTCTACAGACAGTATGAAAAGTATTGCTTCATATTTGGTTATCTTCACTATAAGTTTTTCAATATTACCTAAAAGGAGTTGTGTCTTTAGATCCTCTCTGTCACCACAAGATATGTAAAATATATAGTTTGAAATGTGTTGGTGGTAGGGTATGATGCCAGCTTCACAGCTTCTTCAGACACTCCAGGTGGTTCTTCAGAGCTTCACAGACACTTCCACCTGAAAAAATTATTATTGTTTTCACTGTATTTTGATTTTTTTATGTTTTAGATCTACAAGTACACCACAAGATGCCTCCCTGTTCAAGTGATCTGAAGCTCCAGAGCCTCACTCAAACATTCTCCATCACATTCATTTGTTAAGGCATGGATGAGCACTACTACCAGAATATTTGCTAATGTAAGCCTGAGAAGATCCTGGTCTCTGGTACTTTGCTGAGAACCACAAAATCTTAGGTTCTTCCAATATGTTTTAAAAGCACAACTGAAGAAATGAAGCATCACCAGTAATTTTTTCTACTTAAGGATTAACATTGCAGTCTGAAAAGTCCCATATTTTTCTGGTGTGTTTAGGGACACAACTGGAATCTGAAGACTGCGTTAAGATTTCCACCTTTGTTCACATTTTGTGGTAAGAGTTAGCCATTAGGAATAGGATTCATTAAAATCAGCAGGCTGAGCAAGGTATTGCATAAGAGTACGGTAAAAGCTATTATTTAATGTCAGCCATGGGCTCTTGATGGAAAAGGCACTTAACTTTGTCAATCATTTCTTACAAAATGCACCTGCAAGATCCAAGTTAAAATCTTCTTACTTTTGGGGAAGGGATTTAAAGACGTATCTCCAAAGCTGCTCCATTATTGCACTCTATTTTAAGGTACTGTTCTCACAATCTTACTCGAAGCCATTCACCTCTATAAATCATAGTAATTGGGTCAAAGAGACAGAGGAATGGTTCAACATGGGTTTGTGCTTCAATGCATACTTGATTATTTTACAAAATAACAGAGACCTGAATAGGACCAAGTGTACAGAACATACTCTGGATGTCTTTGCATCACAGGCATGTTGGGCTTTTGCCAGACCCTGTAGATAAACACATGGAGACAAACACAAATCTATTTTAATAGTAAAAATATAAAAACCAAGCAGTAAATATAAATTTGATAATTCACATGCAGTCAGCAGAAATATAGACAACTAGTGATTAAGGCATACACAGAATTAAGCAACGCTGAAAGAAGGGGTTGTGAGCTCTGTCTGGTGTCTTCTACTAAACTCTTAAGGAATTTAGCACCTAGGTACAAATGCTAAAATTACTCAGGACTCAAAGTGTGCAAGCACTGTATCTCACCATAGTTTTATGAAATCTAATAAAGTTTGCAATATCCAAGCAATCTTAGAAGAAGAAAATTTATATATTAGATGCAATAAAATCTGATCACTGCACATTAACAACTATCCTACAATTATGATTTTTTACTTTCTTTTGTTATTTCAGTTTATTTTAATTTTTATGTGATGTGACAATCACTCTTCATGTTCTGAAAAAATCTGAAGAACAGAGATGTTATGGCAGTATGATATTGTGGAAAACTTTTTCAACCATACAAAAGACAAATAGTCTTGCAAAATAAATACTGTAGAAAGCAACAATTTAGAATGAAAATTATTTCATACAACTGTTTGACTAGGAAATAAAGAATAGTCCTATTAATTTTGGCCTTTTACTAAAATGGATAACCAGTATATCCTGATATAAGGAGTATGCATTTTAAATAGGTTTTAGTTATGAAACTTAGTACAACTTTAAATATTCCTAGTAAAACACCTGTTGTTACTTTTTTGCTGATCCTTTCCTCCAAATCTCAAAAATATACAATTATATTTTAAAAAGTGAAAAAATTACAATCCTCTAGTGCTTTCTCTGACTTTGTGAAAGGCCTCTTTAAAAATAAGAGGTATATAATTGAAGAACTATGTAATTTTAGGAATTACTATTCTCAAAAGCCATTACATGGTTTTATGTGGTATATATGGTAGCAGGTGAAAAACAGAAGAAAAAGATTCAGAAACAGATGCTATATCTTGGTAGGAAAGAAATATAACAGAAAGCTTAAATAAAGCAGAAACATGTCCAAGCTGGATTTCTAATCTGTGAATGCTGCTTAAAGTTGGACGTATTTATTGGACATGTAGATTGGCTCTGCTACCAAAATGAAATTCTTTAGGCGGCAACAGAAGTGATATGCTTTAAATGATAAAATTGTCTCTCCGCTGCTATAGGTATTTCATTTTTCTAGGATTCAGGAATGTAATTCTAATTTGGTATTTATACATATATATATATATATATATATACACACAATCTTCTAAACCTTATCTTATATTGTCCAATTTTCCAAAGTGCTGATTATATAAAATTTTACTGAAGAATGTGGCTGTATTGTCTGCCCTGCCTTTTATCTGTCTTCAGAAAGAGTATATATGAAAGATGAAATCAGATTGATTGTTCGTGTCAAGCTGGTACCTATATAGGAAAACAGCAGTTCAACATTTACAGCATAGACAGTGGAAGGTCCTCCATACAGTAATAATATATAAATATAGTAGTGGGCAAGTGACTTGATCATTTACTCACTATGGAATTTGGGTTCTGGGTTCTTATCTACTGAAAAGTCATACAGTGCTGACAACTACAAGCAATCCCTTCAGTTGCAATTCAGTCTGGATTTGAGTCTACTCAGAATTGCACAGAGGTGCCTGTACCTGAAATAGCCGTCAGCAAAGAAAGGCAAAAACTAATTGCTAGATTCTCAAAAGGGCTACAAAGACAAGAACTAGTGTAGACAAAAGGAAACAGATTCCTATTAATATCTGTGACCTATTTCATGATCGTTTTATATCCTGAAACTTAATAATGATATTTTTGGTGGAAACTACTTTTATTATTTTAAACTTTGCCGTTTCAGTGTAGTGCAAATCACTGTCCCTGTGGAAAGAAAGTTCACAGAAAATCAGAAAAATCTCTAGTGGCGTAGGAAATCAAATCCCACTGGCTAGGTAAGCAGGCACAGAATGTTTATGAGTGGGCTTTGACTACACAGGAACTCCTATCTTACACTAGCTCAGAAAGCATACACTTTCTGTTGAAGGGATAACGAAGTTTTAAGGGAATTTGTAGAAAGTCGTAAGCAGTAAGAGCTATAGAGATACAGAAACCAGCATGCTGTCAGGTAAGACTACAGCTGGGATGACATCAGAAGAACTTTTGGAAAATATAGAAGAACATTATTGTGGAACTTCCACTTTTTGGATTGTGAATACTACCATAACACATGAAACCTTATGAGTACAGGAGGAAAAGAAGAGTAGCTCCTGTAATTAAGCCAATGGAAAATATTTCAATCATCTTCATCATCACATTTTAGAATGGTTTGGGTTGGAAGGACCTTAAAGATCACCTAGTTCAAACCCCCCTGCCATGAGCAGTCACAGCTTCAAATATACCAGGTTGCTTAAAACCCCATTCAAGTGTGAACACAATAAACTAAACCCAGTCCTCTAAATATTTTTATTGTGGTGTGCAGCGCAGGAATAAGGATATGCAATTCCAATAAAACCATTTTGAAACTGGACATTAACTTAAACAACTGTAATACTGGATTGACAGTGAAAGACTTTTCTATATAACTGTTATTTTGTCCCAGTTTGATTATTAAGAATGAAATCCACACATAAACAGAAATAATTCACACTGTTTGAAAAAAGCTGGAATATTAAGTGTTTCATTACCACAATCAATAATATGTAATAAACAGATTAAAAATCACAAAGCCGGCTTACCATCAAAACCATACGAAATCAAATAAAATCAATCATCTTATAGCCTTGATTTATGCATTCTTGCTGACTCTTTGCTAGATCTTTTGCCTGAATATACATGAATACAAGCAACTGACTGCCAGTAAATCCAGTGGTACTCAAGGATGCAAAAAAGATTTTTTTTTTAGTCAACATGATTTGCCCATTATGTATTTAGGTTCCTGAAAAACAAAACTGACTCTAGTAGTTTGACTCTGGCTAAGTGCCAGGCCCCACCAAGACACTCTATCCCTGCCCTTCTCAACTGGACAAGAAAAACATGATAAAAGGCTCATGAGTTACGGACAAGGAACGATCACTCATCAATTACAATCATGGGCAAAACAGACTCACCTTGGGGAAATTAATTTATTAGTCATCAGATCAGAGTAAGTTAATGAGAAATAAACCCAAATACTGAAACCACCTCTCCTCTACTCCTCCCTTCTTCCCAGGTTTAAGTTCACTCACTGTTTTCACTACTTCATCCCAAATGGCATAGGGGGGATGGGGAATGGGGTTGTTCTCAGGTCATCACGTTTTTTCTCTGCCACTCCTTCCTCCTCATTCTCTTCCGCTGATCTAGCATGGGGTCCCTCCCATAGGAGACTTCTCCACAAACTTCTTCAGTGTGAGTTCTTCATGAGCTGTTCTGTTGTGCGTCCCTTCCACAGACTGGAGACCTTCAGTAACAAAATGTTTCAGTGTGGGTCCCCCACACAGGATCACAACTCCTGCCCACACCTGTGCTCCAGAGTAGGCTACTGTCTCCCTGGGCCCACAGGTCCTACCAGGTGCTTTCCCAGTGTGGCCTTCCCACAGGGTCACAGCCTTTTTTCTGTCATCCACCTGCTCCAGCATGGCGTCCCCACGGGCTGAGGGAGAATGTCTGCTCTCTGCTCCATGGGCTGCTGAGGCACAGCTGCCTCACCGTGGTCTGCACCATGGGCTGCCGGAGAATCTCAGCTCTGGCACCTGGAGCACCTCCTCCCCCTCCTCCTTCACTGATCTTTGTATCTGCAGGATAGTTTTTCTCACAGGTTTTCACTCCTCTCTTCGGCCGAAGTTGTGTAGCAGTTTTTTTCGCCTTCTCAAATCTGTTTTCCCAGAGATACTATCACCATCACTGATGGGATTGGCCTCGGCCAGAAGTGGATCCCTCTTGGAGCTGGCTGGCATTGACCCTGTTGGACATGGGAAAAACTTCTGGCATCTTCTCACAGAAGTCACTGCTGTAGTGCTCCCACTACCAAAACCTTGCCACACAACCCAAACATATTATAACTCTCTACTACTACCCATAATCCAGCAAAGTAAAATTAAAGGTGACTTCATCTCATGTAATACCTATTTTAGGACCACTCACATTAACTGTTTGATTTTCACCTCATCAGCCACTACCTGTCACTGTGGAAGATGACCGCTTCAACAGTTAAGATTTTAGCACTTTATTTCGCCATTTCATTTTTCCATTTTATTTACTTGGTTACATTCAGTAACACTGGTGCCTTCCTTTTTACGTTTCCACCATCAGGCACTATACATGAGTATAGGACCCAAAGTTTCATTGCTGTAGCCTAGGCAAAATGGATGTCGCAATTCAGGGGAATTGACCGCTTGACTGCCTCATGGATAGCTCGGTAATTAGGCTTGGGATCAAGCGGCCAGGGGTCGGATTCCACCGGACCATGCAGTGCCGACTGGCAGAGCCACCCCAAGCTGAGGATAGCCTGCCATGAGGGTGCTAGCAAGCTAGCCGCCAAGGTGCCCTGAGGCAAAGAAGCAAGGGAAGGAGAGCTCACGGTGAAGCAGAAACAGATTTATTGATGGGTCGAGGATGGTGAGAGCGCTGAGGGTCTGAGGCTTGTGCAGGGGTTTTTAAGGGAGGAGCAAAAGGGGAGGATCCAGGGTTCAGGGCCAATGGGGTACAAACAAGGGGGAGTGTCCACAACATTGGAACCAATCGAACGTGACAAAGGGGGAGGGTTCTTTACATCAACCAATCAACAGTTTCCTAAAACAGAAGATTCTAGACAATTCAAGAAACTAGGGTGGTGCCTTTATGCCGGGTCCCCGCCTATGGACACACCTTCTGAGTCCGACTGGTTGGCCCAGGTGATTGCCAAGGCACGATTGATAGGTGCCAGCCATAGGTCGGTAGGCGGGGACGCCACCCAGGGAGTTAGACAAAAAAAATGTCACCTAATGTACAAGGAACAAGAAAATTCTTTGCAGTGTAAGAATTCTGTGCTATGTGCAGAGATAAACCGTATGGGACAAAAGTACTTGTACCAGTTGAAAACATGTCGAACACTGTTTCAGCAATTCAACAGTCTAAATGGCTGAGTTCTAGATCCAGAGAACATGGCCCAGCATTGTTTAATTTACTCCTATAGATCCATGTGTGCTAAAATGAACTCTAAAGAATTTTACTATATATGCGAATGCTACATTGAGCTGAACTAGATAAATAATCTTCAAAGTTGGCAAATTCATAGCACAAAAATGTTAAAACAAGTACTAGTTAAATTCTGTCCTTCTGCATCTAAAGGCTCTAGAAATACTGCTGATCAACAGAGATAAATTGCAGATCACCAGCTTCTGAGCAGAAGCAAACAGGTGGATGACTTCTGGAAACATGGCCACAGGAATCCCCTATTACAATATCAAAAACATGTTGTTTACTGGAAATAAAGGTATACCGTTTGCGTCACTTGTCAGATTTTTCCAGAATAGTGCAAAAGGCAGAGCATGCCACCTTTCAGGGTGTTTGTGCAATTTTAGGCTCTTAAATTTTAAATATTTGACATAAATTATCACAGATTAAGTCCACTTCATTACAAGTATGCAAAGAGAGGCATGTATCTGCTAAATTGTTTCTTTTGTAAACGTTTCTTTCAAAGTTTTTTTGAAGCCAAGATTAATAGGCTAAAATTATCATGTTCTGGTCTTAGTACCAAAGCTGCCTTGCTCAAGGCAGTGACTCTTTAGTTCATAGTGACAATGTTTGTTACTTACTCTAAAAACATATAAAGCTACTAAATGCGTTTTTCTCAGAGACCAGTAATGTCTGAACACAAAGCTACTGTTTCTGACACTGGGCATCTCATAAAAGAATGTGTAGATACATTGTCACCCTGAGTTTTGCAGTTCTTCGATGTTTTCATTTCTGTATAAGAGTTTCTCACGCACTTTTCTGTAAATATAGTTATGTTTTGGTAACTTTGTTCTATTGTTTGCATTCTTTTTTCCTGGGCGAAGATGTTTGATGGATTTTCCTTTGACCAGTGTGGTTGAGGGGTGTAAACCTCACCGTCCAATCCAAGGTGATTATTAAGAAGATATATAATAAAGTCCGAGGTCTTCTTGGCCTCTCTTTTTCTGCTTCTCTCTCTGAACAGGTGTCTGCGTGTTCTTTTCGTGTCCAAGTGGGACATACATGTGTTTAAGTCTAAATGAAAGAAGGAAAGGAATGACCTGGAGAATTGGGCCATAGATTATCCACATTGCTGGCTGTCTTACTCACTAACTGCATAATACCACTTAATCCAGCTCCTTCCAAAATAATGCTCACACACAACTCCAGGACAATACTCCCACAAGACAATATAGCCGATGTAAGGTCACCAAGATTCATTTTTTGTTTGCTAGGAAATGCAAAAGTACAGTTTTATCCCAACTGTCCATTAAAACACAGTCACACAGTAATGCACATGCCTATTTGAGTGGAATAAACATTCATCTGAGACTAAGGAAGTTGTGTTCCCACATATGAAATACTTTAGCTCTAAAATTCTCTTCCACTGATAATCTTTTATTGTCCACATTGCTTCAACCGTAGTTTTACTCCAGCATCTCTTCTCGAGTGAGAAACTTCTCCCCAGTGCAGCTTCCAGAAACTGACCTATGGAAAGCTATGACTGTAACTGTTGGATTTCCTTTCTTTTATAGCCTTCTGATACTCTTACAGCAGCTTAGTACCTTCAAATTAATCCAGATAACCTCAAGCAACATACACCTTCAGAGCCTTACCATAAAAATGCCATTTTATGGCTTCATCACTGTCCAAATGGGACTGACACATGCCTAGACAGCTGTATCCAGCACACAGGCCAGCAGTCACAGGCATTTTTATTTAAAGTCACAGCCAAGAAAGATAGCCATATTTTCATCAGATGTGAAAGGGTTGACAAATGTTTCTGGAACGCTTTCCCAGAAAGTCAAAAATCTGAATTCAGATCATTGCTCTTCATAAGGCTTTCCAAACCAACATCTTTCATTCCCATCTACTGAAATTGTGTCATTACCGCTGTGTGGCAAAAATATAGGATCCATCAAGTCAGTGAGAGTACAAGAAATCCAGAATATGACTCTGTAATGTGGTAATCTGGAAAATTCACGGTGAAAAATATTACTCAGACTTCTGGACAGCTTTCAGAACTCTACAAACATATTTAAAAAGGTGTTTTAATATGCAATGCATGAATTCATGAAAAAGCACAGAGAGATTAAAACATAAGGTCTTTCAGTTACACAAGCCCATTGTCAGCAGGGCTACGGAAGTAGGGACCTTTTTTTCCTTTGTCCTAGTCTTACAGCTTTTACTATAGCTGGCCACACAGTGGCACAGCTTCAACAAGAAAGACGACAGACAAAATTCCAGGCCAGTTCTTTAAACACTACCAGTAGGCTGAATAAGGAACTGCTGTTCCTGTAAAAAAAATACCACTGTAGGGTTTTTGTTGGTTTGGTTTGTTTGCCTGGTGACAGGTTTTTGTTCGGTTGATTGGATGGTTAGGGATTTTTTTTGGTTGGTTGGGTTTGAGTCTGAGAATATTACCTAGGCTTACACGTTTCACCTCTCCAGCCACACCTTGGACTCCAGTTGGGAATTTGGACACCAATAAATAATGTGGAAGAGAGCTGAATAGAAAATAACTGAAGAAAGATGATTACTGTTAATGAGATTGTGCTAATCAGGTATGAGATTCTAAACATCGGAGAAACACTTGATCTGGCAGCAGCTTACTCTTAAGTATTTCCTACTGGGAAATAAGGGGAAAAAATAGGGAATAACTGATTAGAGAACTTTACTGAATCTCTGAAGTTGAAAGTCTTGTAAAGGAGATAGACTTAAAGCATAAAAATTGTTGTACTCGGTATAACTTGAAGTCCACTTTTCACAGATTCTTGCTATGTACCATGACTGGGAGACATACATTTGCTTCAGTGGACAGAAAGAACTACTGATTAAAACAGTTCTCAGGAAAAATGTATCTTCAAAGTAATTTTTACTGCCCAGTTAAGATCACAGTGAATTCTGAGGACATGGTTTAGAAAACCGAGTTAGGAAAAAAGACCACAAAACATTATGGAAGCTGGTTTTGCTGTGCGAACTCAACTACACAAAATATACTATTTTTGTGCAGTTTTGCTTTATTCCTTCATGCAACAGCCAATTCCTTACGTACCCACAAGGTGGCACCAGAAGACTGAATAAAATTTAGTCCCGCGCAAGGCCTCACACGCCTTGACTTTCTTTAGCTGCACCTTTGCCTCGAAAGTGGCAGAAATATACTATGTATGGCACAGACCCAGAAATTTGTACCTGTCAAACACTTTAAAATTAGATATAGTTTTAATAAAGAGTAAGTGCAGTACTCATCTCAGATTGATTCAAATAGGCATTTTGTCACATGTTAGATAATACTTAAAAATATCTATTTTGAAAAAATACCTCAGTCATGTTTTAAAAGATAAAGATATTAATTCCCAGGCAAGACTATTTATTCAGTAACATGATTTGAGTTTACTATTTGATATTCTTTTAAAGGTAGAGTAGTATATATTTTATTAACAGTTTCATAATATTAAAACATTTTCCAAAGTTAATAGAAATTAACATAATTTTTAATGAGTTTCTGTCTAAAGGGGGAATTTTTTTTAGTGAGGCAACTGCTAGGGAACATGGATTTGATGAAACTTTGTTTATTTTCTAATTTTTGATTTATTAAACCTTAAGGAAAATTTTAGTTTCCGTATTAATACAAAGTCTATCATGAATGTTCATATTACCCTCTTCTGGGAATCTTCCACATAAATATATGTTATTTGCAAATTGAAATAAGGCCCTTAGGAGTTATTTATCCATTAGTTCCTGTAACAAAGAAATTTAGAAAAGTATTCTTTGAAATTTTTCAAGATGATTGAATCATAAAACTTTTACAAAAATTGAGCTTTTACAAAAGAAAAACCCTATACCTTCATGAAAACAGGATATACAGTTAAGTTAAAAAAAAATCTGATTTACTTCAGAGCTTAGGTATGCATCCTTTCTTCTTATATGTATAAAAGATATGGTTTATTTACATAATGAAAATATGCATGAAAAGTATTCCAAAAAATAAGAGCCTAAGAAGAAGAGAAAACTAGCCAAGGAAATTTTAAACCTTATGTCACAGCACACTGCAAATGCTAATAATATGTAGATTATTTTCCACAGCTGCAAAAGGCAAAGAGAAGCATAAAATAAATCAGAAATATATTCTAGTAAGGTCTATATGCTGAATGACTAATTTGTCCTTCTCTTCCCAAAACTCGCAAGGAAACATAAAAAAGCAAGTCCTGAATACTCATGAGAAACAGTCAGCTGTTGTGCAAAGAGTAAGTGTAAATTTTTATATGGCAACCAAAGGCAGCAGACCAGCATGGCTGAGTCAAGGTGTGCTGGTCAAACTTAAGGACAAGAAGCAAATGAACAAACAGTGGACACAGGGATGAGAATAGTGACAAAGCTCAGTTTTTCAGGGATGGGATCAGGAAAGCCAAGGTGCAGCTGGAGCTCCAAAGGGTGCTGGAGTTGGGCAAGGGGTGCAGAGAACATCGGGAAGGGCTTCTACGGGAATGTTAGCCTGAAAAGGAAGATCAAAGAAGCTGTACCCTCCTGATAAACATGACTGGCAAATTGGTAACAATGGACGAGGAGAAGGATGCAGTGCTCAACAACTTTTTCCCTCAGTCTATACTGGCAGCCTCTCTTCCCACATCTCTCAAGCAGATGGGCAGCAGGATGGGGACTAGGGGAGCAAAATCCTTCCCACTGTGAGAGGCTTGTGACCAGTTGAGGAACCTACCTAAGCCTATGAGAGCTCATGAGACTCATCCCAGAATCCTGAGGGAATTGGCCGATGTCGCTGCCAAGTCACTCTCCACAATATTTGAAGTCATTGAGGTGAAGTCCTGGTGATTGAAAAAAGAGAAACACTGCACCCATCTTTAAAAAGGGTAGAATGGAGGCCACTGAGAACTACTGACCTGTCAGCCTCTGCTCACACAGTCCCCCATAACATCCTTCTCTCTAAATCAGAGAGGTATGGATTTGACGGCTTGTCTGTTCAGTGATTGGGGGGTTAGTTGGATGGTCCCAACCAGAGGGTAGTGGCCAATAACTGAATGTCCTAAAGGGCATCAGTGACCAGTGGTGCCCCTCAGTTGTCTGTATTGCAACCAGTACTGCTTAGTATCTTCACTGGTGACATAGACAGAGGGATCAAGTGCACCCTCAGCAAATTTGCAGATGACACCAAGCTGAGCAGTGTAGTCCACATACCTGAAGAACAGGACGCCATCCAGAGGGACCTGGAGAAGCTTGAGGTTGTGGATGCTAAAAGCCTGGCTGCAGAGAGATTTCTCAGTTTCTAACAGCGTCTGTGTGAAAGCCTTGCTTTCTCACAGACGTTAAAGGAAAACAGTTGGAAGAATATGTAAACTGGGATATTGTTTCTCATAACAAAGAGAAAACTTATCTGAAGTAGGTGTATTGGATTCAGCCAATCCCTCTGGGGGGTGGCTGGTCAGTGAAGCAATAACCTGCATGTCAGTGTATGGGCTAAGGTATAAGTGAGAGAGTTCTGTAAATAAAGTTGTGAATTGATTTTCATATTGGATCGTCCATGTTGCTTTATTACCCGGTCTCTGCTCGCTAGCAACGTGAGATGTGGGCCCATGGGAATCTCATGAGGTTTAGCAAGACCAAGTGCAAGGTGCTGCACCTGGATTGGAGAAACCCCTTGTATCAACACAGGCTGGAGGGTGAACAGAGAGCAGCCCTGCTGAGAAGGACTTGAGCGTGCTGATGGATGAGAGGCTGGACATGAGCCATCAACATGCTTGTGCAGCCCAGATGTGTCCTGGGCTGCATCCAAAGCAGTGTGGCCATCAGGATGAGGAAGGGGATTCTTCCCCTGTGCTATGCTCTGGTGAGACCCCATCTGAAACACTGCATCCAGCTCTGGGGTCCTCAGCACAGGAAAAGCATAGACCTGTGGGAGAAAGTCCAGAGGAGGGCAACAAAAAAGATCGGAAGGATTGAACATCTCTCACATGAGGGTAGGCTGTAAGAACTGGGGTTGTTCAGCCTGGAGAAGGCTCTGGGGGCAACTTACTGAGGCCTTTCAAGACTTAAAGGGACAAGTACGAAACATGAAGACTTTTTACAAGGGACTGTTGTGATAGGATAAGGAGTAATGGCTTTCAATTGCAAGACAAATTAGAGTAGATATGGGTAAGACATTTTTCACAATGAAAGAGGTGAAACACTGAAGCAGGTTTCCCAGAGAGGTGGTAGATGCCCCATTCACAGTCAGATTGGACATCACTCTGGGCATCCAGACCTAGCCGAAGATGTCCCTGTCCGTTCCAGGAAGGGTTGCACTAGATGACATTTAAAGGTCACTTCCAACTCAATATCACTTTTTCTGGTCCTCAGTGACTGCCTCATATGTCATCAACATTAGATGTCTGACTTTTTAAATCTATAATAACTAAAAAAGTATTTTAGAATGAAAACAGGATAGATAGTAATCTGATTTTAACTCTGCGAATTGCAGATAATTTCACTAAACTGAGGGAGATGTGTAAATTGCGTACACCAGTATGAACTCAGAATTCATACTGGTGTAGCAGAAACCAGAACAGAGACCTTAGTGTCAAAGTTCTCTTTTCGATAAAATTTGAATGAGATTTTAAAATTAGAACTATTTAAATCCCTTTGTGAAGTCACAGAAATAATCTAACAAAGTTTCCATTCTATATTTTTGACACTCATTCTGTAGTAGGGAAGTCTGGTCTGAACATATCTCTTTTTTTTAGATTACAACACCACTGTATTCAGCAACAAAGAGAGTTCACACATTTCAAATATGATCACTATGTAGTTTACCCACGTATAGTTTGCATGAACATGTTGCTCAGATTTTTTTTCTACTTATCACAAAATGCATGGATTCCCTACATGGGTGAGCAGTCAATGTCACCCCGTTTGTAAATAACTGCTCACTGGTGTGGTTAAAAGCTTCATTTCTGTTTCTGTAAAAGAAGCATTGCTTTTTACACCACTAACGACTTGAAGGAAATCTCAATCTTTCCATGATTTAACTCAGCTGGGAGTTTCCTGATCTATCCCACTGAAAAGTACGTGTTTTAGAAAACACAGTCACCTTTGCAGCACATTTTTAAGCATCAACAATGAATGTCTGCAGACTGATATCATAAAAGGTGTGTTTCTTGAGAGATTGTATGCTTTTTTTACTTCATCAGCCTCTAGGGTCCATATAGGCTCAAGTGTCACTTGAGTCATTGTCTGTTGATGTTTTAAAATATAGGGTAATACTGAAAACAAAAGTGCTTTGACTTTCATAAACATTATACATAACTTCAAACTCATAACCTGTATGACCCTGTGTATAAAAACTAGTGCTACACAATGAGAATGCAGACTCAGGCATGCAAAAGTTAGGAAACAGCAGAACGAAGGTTTCCCTTTGCCCTGAATGCTTCTGTTCAATAAGTGCATTAGACGCATGTCTTTAACTGCATTCCTTTTTCTTCCACTGCACTTCCTTCCCATTTGGCACACAGGATGGATGGCAACGACAGGCTGTCCCCATTTCCTCCTCTGTTTGAGGTATACCACCAATACATAATTTCTACATTTTGTTCAAGATACATAATGAAACTGAAATGGCATATATCTTGGTAGTCCCACTCATCCTTTTTGTTCTTATAGTGAGAGTGTTTAAATGCTTCATATCTACTAAGAGACAGAGTTATCCAACACCTCTGTGGTGCTTAAAGAAGAGGTCATCAACCTGTTTCAATGTTACACACAGTGTATTCTAACCTCCATTTGGAAATTTGATTTGAATGCAAAGTGCTGCAGGATGTGACACTCCGCTGTTGCTCATGATGGAAAATTTCTGTGTATTCTCTCTTTAAAACCTGAAATAAAGTTACAATCAGAATATTTTGTGCGTGAAAAAACCTGACATTCCAGTATTGCCTCTCTGAGCATGAGAAATTCACAAGATGTCCTTTTGTTTATATAACAGGTACCATATGTCACAGCCAGTAAACTACACCTCAGCTGCCTGTGGATTAGCAAATTCCCTGTGTTCAACATTGCTTAGATTAATTGGCAGGCCATTTGCTTTTGATGTGCTGCTATTTGCACTGCAGGACAGGGCACAGCCTCAGCTACGTGATTGCATCAAAGTTTGCTAAAAAAAAAGCTTCAGCTTTAGCAGCTATAGTAATTTAAAAAAAGCAACAGACAAAGCCCCCCAAAACCAACATGCATATTTATGGCTTATGCTTCAAACATGTTTCTTCTGCATGTAACCCACAAATAAAAGTGCCTTCAACAACTCTATCTTAAGATATTTTAACAGCCAAAAACGTTTTAAAAACCTCTGACTGTTCATTTACAAATCAGAACTGGTATTGTGTCGTTTTGTAGAACTTCTCGCTGTCACGCAAGAGGACAATTTGTATATAAAATAAAAATGTGAGCTGGGAATACCCATGGTAATCTGAAGCAACTAGTAAAGTTTGATACCCATGTATTTATTTTGAGTCAGGTTGTTCAAGGTCTACAGGACTCAAATAATTATTTTTCTCTAGCATCGATCAAAATAAGCAAGTAAAAGTGTAATCCCTATATCCTACAAAGCATTAAATTGCTCATATTTCTCGTCATCCTCAGGTTTGTTAGGCAGCATCACAGAGTAGAATGGTAATATTACTTCATTATTCTACAGAAATATTGGAGAATAAAAATTAAATTTCTTTTCATATTCTGGATTGTATAATTTGAAGTGCAAATAACTTGAAATTTCAAGTGTTGGAATATTGAACGAGCATTCAATATACTATGCTACTTCCATCCCTTTGAATCAGTGTCAAAAGCAGCCCGAAACTGAAAAAATTCAGTGGGGGGAAAAAAAAAAAGGCGGTAAACAAAGATAAAATTCAGAAAGAGAGACTATGATTTTTCTAAAAAATCTAAATTAGTAATAATTTTTAAAGTGTTTGCTTAAAACCAACATGGAACTAATCATCCAGATTCCATCTCTAACTGTTTTGCTGAAAAGGTAGAACTAAATCCTGTGTCCATAATACCTCTTCATGATAAGGTTGAGAAAAGACTGAGAACAGCTTCTGAAAGGTTTTGCAGTCAGATGTTTGACAGCAGCAGCTGTCTCCGGGACGTACACAGCTGCAGCATGTGTGTTTCAAGCCCAATTGGGAGCTGATTAATACTGACGATTTTGATCCAGGAGCAGCCTCACATAAGGCCAGTTCTACTCCATTGTCATAAAGCCTTCCCTCTGACTCCTCTGATGGGACACGCCGTGTTTGGTACTCAGAAAGCCACTGGTGTTAATGTGCATCTCATGAGCCTGAGAAGCCCTGCTATACACAGAGACCTGTCAGGTGGCTGATGCTACAGCCTCTTTGCCTCTGAGCACTTGGGCTCTGGAGCTCTGATGTGCCTACCAGAGCACCTACCTCAGCCCTACCTCTTCAAAAGGAAGAACAGGAACAAGGCCCAGGACATATTTAGCCTGATCAAATCTTCCACTTCAATGCCTTTCAGAGATTCCTCTGTGATACAGGTGCTACAATGGAGAGAAGAATGCTGCTATATGTCTTCTTCTGTCCCCTCTAAGACATATATATATAGCATGGTTTATTACATTATTCCTGCTACACTGAGAAGAATGTTCCTAGTCTGAGTCCTCTAGACTCAGTAAAATCCCTGTTCCGCTTCCGCCCCAGACAGAGACATTTCCCAGAACAGAGACAAATGTTCACCACATCCCTTCCTGGAAAAGCTAACTTGTAACCTTGACACGACTGTCTCAAGCCCAGAGTTTGGCTAATGTGAACAGAGAATATGTTGCCATCCCTCCTACTCCTGATTTTACAGACCTCTATCATATTTCCCCTAAGTAACCTTTTTTAGATTAAATGTTCTTAGCTTATTCAGTCATTTCTTGTGCAGAAACTATTCTGTACTTTGCTGCCTTCTCTGGACTTTTCCCACGTCTATTGTATACTTCTTTAGAATTAGAGCTGCTTGAATTATTCAAGGTGTGGCAAAGTCAGATACAAGCATTATGGTGGCTTGTGTCTTGTTCTGTCTCCTTCTCCTAATTGTCCCTAGCATTTTATTTGTTTTTCTGAACACTGGTATTATAAAACTGGTATTTCAGGAAATGGTTTTTTACACCCCAAGTTATCAGTCTGGAGAGGTAATGGTTAGTTCAGAGCCTATAATTTTATATGTGAAATTAGGATTGTTTTTCTCCTATGTACATCATGTTGTATTATTTACACTGAATTTCATTTGTCACTTTTTTGCTCTTCAGTCTTACAGTCTTCTTTTAATTCCTCACCGTTAGCTTTCAAACTTACTATCTTGAATAATACAGTATTGTCAGCAGCCTTTTTCTTTTCAGTAATCTCCTGCTTTCCAGGTCAGTGATGAATATATTTTACAGTACAGGCCCCTGCTTATCAGCATTGATGACCTGTCTCCACTTCAAGGACTGTCAACTTGCTCCTATTTGTGTTTCCTTTCTCCTAACCAGTCATTTATCTATGCAACAAATGCCTTTGCTCATGCTACCTAATTTACTTAAAAGCTTTGTGTGAGATACTTTGTCCAAAGGCCCTTTGAAATCTAAGTAAACTAAATAAATTCCCCCTTCTCTCCCACAATCACTCAGTTTCAGATAAGTCTCCCGCTGAGAGCAGCTCCCTAATGGGACTCTCCTCTCCCCTTGTTCTTCTGCAAGGTTCATCACTGAAACCTCTCAACAATGACCTTTTTCTGCTTCTTTCTTTTTAGTATACCTTTTTCATTCTGATCATCAAACAGCCATATAGGCTTCTTGATCCTGATGTGTATAAAAAAAGAATATTAGTTTTGTTTCCCTTTGCCACTTGTTCGTTCTTCTTAATTTCTCTTTATACTTTCGCATTCCATAATCCCTCCCAGTTTCCTTTGAATGTAAGTGTATGACTTCAGCCCTTTTTTTAATTGTTTCTAGAAACGTCCCTTATATTACTATTCAATTTTTGCTTTATATCTTATGGTCTAACTTGCTTTGCAGAGGTATTAAAAATATTGATTCTCTTTTATGAAACAAGTTGCATGTTGCTTTTTTTTTCTCTTCATCCTGGAAAACTGACTTTCTGAATTGCTGCTGTGTTTAAAGTGGGAGCATAAGAGAAACAAAAATGACATTTACTCTCTCAAGTGATCCAGAGAACACTTTTCTTATGAAGACCATCTAGGCACACAAGTGGAAATGGTCTTCTTGCCAAGTTTATTCCTAGGTGGGTTTTTTTGGTAAGAAGTTTATTCCTGCCACCCCCCCCCAGGAATAAACTTCTTACCAAGTTTATTCCTGGGGGGTGTCAAGGGGATAATTAGACTAGATTGGCTTAAGTGCACAGGTCAAATTTTCATGCAAAATTTAAAACAGGCAACAGAGATTTGAATTGATAAGAGAATGAAAGCCTAGACAACAGATATTAATCATTATTTGCATTTCTGGGCAAGAAGTTGGGGAGAAACATTGTCCTTTGGGTCTTGTGCCGGGAAGCGTACATTAATTTTCTGCCTTGCTGTTGATGTCATGAATGAAAAGCATAGAGAAAAGGACGTGTTATGAACATTTCAGAATCAGGTCTGTGCCTTTAATAGTCTTTCATGGAATTATTTTAACTACCACCTGCTTTGGACTACTGTAACTTCCCCAGGCTTAAATTGAAGTAATTTGCAAAAGATTCTGACATCTTTTTTAAAGGTTACGGAGTAAAGAGAAAAAGACCAAAAGATCAAATTTCACAAAGAACAATTAAGTAGAAAATCATGTGTGATGAAACTAATCAAAAATTAAGCTTTTTCCTAGAAAAGACTGCAGTTACAGCCTTGCATATAGCAAGAACACTAATGTACTATATCACGACTATCTGGAATAATATTCTATTTATTTAAATAAATACCGCTTTTGGTACATATAATTGTAATAATATAAATTATTATTTTTGTAATTTTTGTCTTTTTTGTTCTTTATCGTGCCATTATTTCATTTTTTGAAGGTGCCACTCACATTTGTCTTGGAGTATGACCAGTGTGACAGAAAGGAAGCCATTTGTTATTCATCAGAAGTTATGTATTTCTATTGCCATGCATGTCAGCTGCTGGTGAAATAAGACCCTTCTATTTAGGATCCTTTTATGTTGCCACAACAAATAAAAAAAGAAGGAAGACCGAGTAACAATGAACTACATAACGCAAGAGTCACTATTATATTAGTATAGTCCATGTGATACACTTACTATCTTTGGACTGTCTTAGTTTTCATATTGTCTTATCCAGTATTTTACTTTACAATGTATATGTAATAGAATAACCTGATAAGTAGTTAAAACTGTGTCAACACTTCCTTCACTCAAAAGGCTTTGTCTTGAGTAGGGTCGAAGCTTATGCTTGACAGACAGGCTGGGTTCTGTTTAAGCAGCTCATACAGTGGTGGAAAATGAAGTAAGGTAATACAATTTTACAGGGACTGACAAAAGAGAATGAGTTTGGTCTTTTTTCCCTGTACTCAGAGGGGTATATTAGATGGAATCTCATTCATTGAATGCAGTTGGTCCATCCTGACACCTCTGCTCCAGTTAAAATGAGTTCAATTAACTAGAAATTCAGCTTGAAGGCCTTTCCTCACAGGTAAAAAGTGTTTGTAATTTGCCTCTGGCAATGTAGTGTGTCAGGGCCTCGGTAAACATCAAAAGCGAGACAATTCTTGTTTCTTAGTCTCCAAACCTCCAATTTGACTGCAAAGAGTTACCAGGGAGCCGTATCTGTACTCAGCTACTGGTCAGGTATTTGACTTGAGCTCGTGTCGGAATACTCTAGCCTCTCAAATCTCTCTATTTAAAAAGGTGTGTTGCCTAACAACAGGATTTTTAAAAATACTGATGTTTTCTCCTGTTAATATAAGTATCAATAACAACAATAATATGAACTGTTATAAGTAAAATAAAATGTAGCTTGAAATTGTCAGAAAATAATTGTTAACTTTTGTGGCGGATTAGCCTTGGCTAACACCCAGACACCCACATAGACACTCTCTTACTTCTCCTCAACACTATGGGGAGGAATATAGGCTGAGAAAGCTCAAGGTCAACATAAAGAGAGGGAGTTTATTTACGAATTACTGTCATGGGCAAAAGGAATTGAACAGCAATTAAAATATATATAAAGCATCACCCTTTCTGAAATTTAAGGGCCATTTAGAAATGGGTATATGGAACAGCCTTTTTAAAAATTTTATTTCTGTGTGTATGTGTTTGAGATTTACAGATTGGTGCTTAAATGAAAGGATACCTCTTAGACAACCAGCTGAACCTCAAAATATGTACCCTTTAACCAAATTTCAAAACATTTTAGATTTTATTTTTCATTGCTAATGATTTTTTCAAATGAATAAGAAATGTTCGGAAAGTTTTATGTAGAACATCCTTAAAAAATGAAGTTTCACCAGTCACTTAATAGAATTTGAAAACAGCAGGTGCACTGCATTACTCAGACAATAAATAAGCTTTTTTTTCCTCACAGGGAAAGACAAACAGTAACGCAATAAAGATGTAGATAAATAGAGTCTTACAAAAAGATAGTCCTGAGAAGTGTAATGGGAGGAATTCTAACACAAATCTATACACAATTCAAGAGTTGTAATGCTGAATTAATCTTTTATCGCCCACAAATATTGAATGAGAACATATTTAAATGCGATAAATTGTAGACTGATAGCAGGTCAAAAGAGACACTAAAGACAACAGACAAATCTTTAGTAACATTTAATTTTAGCCAGTTAATCTATCTTGCTCACGTTGTCAGCAATGCCCAAGAGGAAAGTCATATCCAAATTCATATTTCCTAGAACCTACTAGATATGAAATATACTTCTGTGAGTTTAATTTAAGTCAAGTAAGAGGTCAATTGTAGGAAAAAAGTTTTAGACTGACTAAGTTGATATTTAGTTTTCATTTGATACATACAGTGCAGTTAATTGCTTTCACATGCCCCTAGGAATGTAACAATGTAATATTTTAAATTTACTTACAATTTTATTATAATGTGGAAAACATAATATGGAAAACAGTTTTAATATATTCACTTATCTTAAAACTCCTTAATGGTAAATTAAATAGGTTACTATTTATGCAGAATTAAGCACTTAAATCTGGCCTAGAGAATTTCAGACAGTTAGAAGAAAACATTTATAAGCATTTGAGACTCTGATTTAGGTTTTTGATTCACATATCAATTAATGTGACAAGGCTGATTTGAATTTTCAATTTTTTTTTTTTTTGCACACTACTTTTAATTTGTTTAGAGACAAAAATAGTTCACAAACAATATTTTCTGGACACTGTAAAATGATTAATACATTTGAGAGTGTTCTAATTTGCCTGCAGAGAATTCAAGAACACAGAGAGGTGAAATTCAATGAATAAATTAGAAAAAAACTTTCTCAGCTTAAGTTAGAATGCACAGGTCAGCAAATTTACTCACCTCCTTTCAGTGCTTACACTGATGAATATATCATCCTAGCATTTTTTTAACTTGCATAATCTTAGGGATGTTGTTTGTGGTTGTTAATGTGTGTCAGTCATTTCTATTGTTTATTAATAGCTGTCAAACTATTTTTTTAATTGAAATAGGGCATTATAATTAAATTTGAAGATTATCTTGCTGATATTTTTTATATCATGTAATGAATTCTACATATTATCCCACTTTTTAGATATGGCACATAGAAATAATTGAAAAGAATACCAGTGAAAAGAATGTTATCCTAATTGAGCAATTCTTAAGTTTAAAGTAAAAAAGACATCTAAAAAACTGAACTGAACAAAAGAAGTCAAGGAAAAAAAAGTATTTTCATACCCAGATAATACTTGAAATGTTCCATATTGGGGAGAAATCTCCTTTATGCTGAGTGTGTAGCTAAGTGCCAGTTAAGGCTCATTTTTAGGTGATAATTGGATCTTATGAAAATCTTATATTGAACTACTGCTCAGGTAATTACACTTTTTAAAAGAAACAATCTGTTTCTACTGAAACTGTTTTCAAATCCAGCTAGTTCAGTGGCTTTAAATTGAGCAAATCTGAACATAGCCACTCATTTGGGAGCAAGAACATGCCTGTCCTGTAAAAATGCAAATTTTATGAGAATGTACTACAGCTTGCAAGAATACAAGCAATTTGAGTCAACTAGCAAGCACAGATAAATAAGTTAAGATAAGCTAAAATTGAATCTTCCTTTCATTTACTGAAACCTCCTTGGTACTATTCAAAGAGTGCTGGTGAGAATTGTGTTGTTTTAATGTTTTTTTCTACAACTCATTATTTCATGAGTATAAACCTAGATGAAGGTTAAAATATCTTGAAATTAAGAACTAATTTTGACAATCTTAGAAGTATTCCTCCCTAAGTGCTAAGCAATGCAGCCATTTCTTCTCAATAGATGTTTAAATAATAGAAGCTATGTTGCTATGTGATTGATAGCAGTGGAAATAGTTAAAATATTTGTATTAGTTTATGTATATATAAATATTAACTAAAGGCAAATATTTGGTTGATTTAGCAAGATGATTACCTTGTCAGATATGAAATATGATTATAAAGGGAAACTTTATGATAAATGAAAAAAACCCATTACTTGAACAATACATGTTATCAGAGAGAAAAAATGGTAAATTTATGGACCCAAATGGGTACTATTTTGCTTGAAATATTTATGGAAATACTCTGTTGTCTATATTTGATGATAAGTGGTTGTTGAAAAGCTGACATGTCATTCTATCCAATTTTTGATGCAAGACTATATTAACCTTGAGTTCAGGAGGATATTAATCCTTCCTGTGCTCTCCTCATGCGATACAGCAGTGTGTCATCTGCAACAGGGAAAATCAGCAGGAATTTTCAAGGATATTGACAAAAATGAAAAAGTGAAAAAAAAATCATCTGTTCTGAAACATTAAGGTAAAGATGGCATGATTAGAAGATAAGCTAGAGGGTGAGATTAGATTCATGTAGTCAATTAAATAGAAATAGACTGGGTATTGTTTGTCCATATTTTTGTTTTTAAGAAAATAAGAACTAAAGAAGGCTTGGGGAATATTGCTTATTGTATTTTTAGTTTTTATTTTATTCAGTTGAAATCTGAATAAGGCTTACTTAATAATAAGGCCAGTCCTTACAAGCATACAGTAGCAAGAAATGCTAAAAATCCCCCAATGCTTAAAACCAAAAAAGTTGCATACTAGCTTATATGAACAGGTATTTTTTTTATTGAAACAAAAAAAGACAACTCATGAATAAAATATTTTAAATCAGAAAGTCTATCATAACTGATCTACAAAAATTAATGAAAAAACCATGCAATTCCACTGCTGATGCAAAAATTACAGCATGAAGAACAGATGGAAAGAAGGGGTAGGACAGAAAGAAGGCCATGTAGAGTTTTATTTTAAATATTTCTAGGATACATGTAATATAATCTCCTTTATTTTTATGGACATTCTTGACAACACTTTATTTGAACTTCAAATTATTTTTCTGTGCTGCCTCAGAGATGTGTCAGAGTAGAAGAATGGAATTATTTAATATGGAAAGGAACCTTTTTATATATGTTACTGCTTTCTGGAACAAACATGTACAGCCTTCACCATAGTCTACAGACTCAATTTCATTCTACTTTTGATCATTCCATTTTGTGTGTGGAAGACCACATCCAAAGAGTTGAAGCCAACAGCTTTGTGTCCCACTGGAGATCAGTAACAAGTGGTGTATATCGAGGTTCCATACTAGGACCGGTACTGTTCAATGTCTTTATTAGTTACATAAACAATGGGATTTCATATTGCCTCGGCAAATTTGTGGATAACACCAAGCTATGTGGTATGGCTGACATACCTGTGGACAGGATGCCATCCAGAAGTGTTGTCATTTTAAGTGCTGCAGGCAATTAAGCCCCACATGCTCACACACTGGAGGGGAGAATCAGAAGAGTAAAACTGAGAACACTCGTGGGTTGATATAAAGACAGCTTCACAGGCAAAGGAAAAGGAGTGCACTCAAAAGAAAAAAACAAGGAATTAATTCAATACTTCCCATGGGCAGGCAGGTGTTCAGCCATGTCTGGGAAAGCAGGGCTCCATCCTGCGTAACAGTTACTTGGGAAGACAAATGTTGTCGACCCCTTCCTTCTTCTTCCCCCAGCTCTGTAGGCTGAGCATGATGCCATATGCTATGGGATATCCCTTAGATCAGTTGGAGTCAGCTGTCCCAGCTGGGTGTCCTCACATTTCCCCGTGCGCCTGCATCCTCCTCGCTGATGGATTGGGGTGAGAGGCAGAAAAGGCCTTGACTGTGCAAGCACTGCTCAGGAATAACAAAAACATCTCTATATTATCAATATTGTTCCCAGCCCAAATCTAATAAACAGCCCCATACTAGCCAGTGTGAAGAAAATCAACCCTACCACATCCAAAACAAGCACAAGAGGGATCTTGACTGGCTTCAGGAGTGGGCACATGTGAATCTCATGAAGTTCAGCAAGGCCAAGTGCAAAGTCTTGCATGTGGGCTGGGGCAATCCCCACCATCAATACAGACTGAAGGCTGAACGTTTTCAGGGCAGCCTTGTTAAGGAGCACTTGGAGAAACCGATGGATAAAAAATTGGACAGGAGCTAGCAATGTTTTCCTGCAGCCCAAGAGACCTACTGTGTCCTGGGCTGCATAAAAGAAGGTGAATCTGCCCCTGTGCTCTGGTGAAAGCCAAGTGGGAGTACTATATTTAGATCTAGGGCCCCCAGCCCAAGACATGGACTTGTTGGTGGAAGGGATTGAAAACCACTCCTGTGAAGACAGGCTAAGAGAAATGGGACTGTTCAACCCATAGAAAAGAAGGCTTTAGGGAGACCTTATTGCAGCCTTTCAATATATAAAGATATATTAATATATAAAGTATATAATATATAAGAGACAAGGAGAGATATTTTTTACTAAGGTCTGCAGTGACAAGACAGAGTAATGATTTTAAACATAAAGAAGTGGGTGGTGAGGCACAGAAACTGGTTGATCAGAGAAGTGGTGGATGGCCCATCCCTAGTGGTGCTCAAGGCTGGGTTGGGTGAGGCTGTAGTAACCTAATTGACTGGAATATGTCCCAAGGAAGTGAGTGAGGTTGGATAAGGTGATTTTTTTAAGGTCCCTTTCAACCCAAGCCATTCTATGATTCTATAATCACCTCACAGAAAAGCACTGATGTCTCAGTAAAAAGTAAAAAATATTCCATGGAGAGATTAACAGTGGAAGGAGAAGACTATGGCTGGCTTCAGACCCAGTGAAATGGCATTTCTTGTGGAATGTGTGTCCTAGAATCATAGAATCATGTGGGTTGGCAAAGATCCTTAATATCATCAAGTCCAGCAGTTAACCTGACTCTGCCAAGTCCACCACTAAACCACATCCTTAAGCACTGCATCCATGCATCTTCTAAATACCTCCAGGAGTGGTGGCTCAACCACTTCCTTGGGCAGGCTGTTCCATTGCCACCATCCTGGCAGTGTGACATAATAGCTTTGCTGACTCCAATTTTACTACTATCTTAAGCTCTTAGTAGCTGATCATCATTAGTAGAAATTATTATAGATAACCATAAAATATTTCCGGCTTTATAAATCAAATTATCTCAAAAAAACCTGGTGAAATTAAAGGAGAACTGTGTGATTTGTGAATATGAATTGCAAGCTTACTATGAGCTACATGTCCCAGCTGTTTATTAAGAATTCTAAGTACATTTGCATTTGATGACATTAAGTGTGTGGATTCATTATATACTAGACACTACTTTCTAATTTTATTTTACTTGACAACAGTTAATTTAATCTCCTGATTTAACAAATCCATTCACCAACAGATTAAATTCTTCTTCGAAATTTTCAGAACCAATGTAATGAAGTCACCTTCAGTCTGGAGTTGGCAGATCACACATTAACATAGTGAAATATCCTAATTTTTTTCAATATTAAGCATAATTTTTTTTATTGAAATATTTGCCCTAGTAACTTAAAGAAGAAGTTATAAATAATGAATGGCTTTTCTTCTAATGTAAAAAGTTAGGCCAAACTACAAAAAAATAAAAAAGCTGTTTGTCATTCAGAATTAAATTAAGTATTTGGACGTAATGAAAAAAGAATGTTCAGGTTCAGAGAAAACTTAGTTTTAAGCCACAGTTTGGACAGAGCAAACTGGATACAGAGAAAAATCTGGAAACATTAAGCACTGATAAATGATGGTCTTACCAGTGTGAAAGAATATGTATGCAAATTTTATCTATGAAATGCAAAAACATAATTTTGTTATTAAAGTGAAAACCTATTCACTGTAGTTACAGTAATATTTATTTAACTCTAAAAATTGTAATATGCCTTTGCCAGATAATCTTGTCATTGTAACAGGAAATCCATACCAAAATAAATTGAACATTATAGCACTCTGTTACCATCTAATAAACTTTGTTGCCATTTGTCTAACAAAAATATTAGGAGTGTGCTCTAGTGATCTGAGTAGTGGGCTGTGAAATTGGCGCCTGTATTCTCCACCACTGGATGTGACCTTGAGCATTCCACTAAAACATAAATCTCATTGTATTTCAAAGGTACATTTATATGAGAAACAGGTTATGAATATCTCAAAAAACTGAATGCCTCAAAAAGTTAATAAAAGAAATTAGTAAACATGTTTGAAGAGGTATGATGTGTGTTAAATTAAGCATCAAATTACTATGAGTTTAATCTAAAACCGGGATATCAAGAAAGACTTGTATAATGCAGAGATCTAAAATGTGTTGGATGTCACATAGAATATCTGGAAAAAAATTCTGCAGTTGAACATAAGCATCCTTGATCTATTAACATTGTGTGAAAATTTATTATTTGAGATTGAATTGTACGTCACAGCCATGTAAAATATGTTACTATGAAAAGTTTTATTCTCCTATTTTCATTTTCTTTAACAAAAGAAATAGACAAAATCTTTCTTCTCACTGTTTTTTTTCATTTCACAGGTCAGACTTCTGTGCCATAGTGTCAATCGGTTCGTTCATTGCACTTCCTTCCAATTTTAAGTGCTACTCGTATTCAAACATATCCATTATTTACAACATTTTTTATATTATGTCAGCTCAGAAATATTAGTACCACAAAGTCCAAGTAAGAGCAGCAGAAAGCTCTGAACTCAATTTGCATTACTATTTGAAGCCAGTTTTGTATTACCACTCAGGTAGCACCTTAGACTTCCAGCTTCCCACTGAAATTTCATAGAATACAGCAAAGGGACTTTGTGGCTTACAAAAGGTTTTATAGGGGTGACTTTAATGTGAAGGACAAAATTCTTCCAAATCTTCCTGCAGTCTGGTCTATTCATAACGGATCAATAAAGAAATAATAAAATGGTCTAAAAGTAGATTTCTGATATTAAGAAGGAATATAATTTTAAGAGAGTATTGTTTTAACAGTTATTATCTGCTCTAGTTATATGTGGGTGAGCATTCTATGGCAAAGAAAAAGAGCGTAAACTTCCTTCTTGCCATCAGAGTGACTGTGAAGAAGGACTAAACATCTGTGTTGCCCAAAATAGAAAGATAGTGGATAAATGTAAATTTTTCCCGATGAGTAAATCAAATATATCCAGGAGCATAATTTTATTATTAAAATAATAAGAATAGAATAAGAAAGAGACATGGAATATTCTAATTCCTCATATATTTGTATATATATGGGAATTAATTAGAAGGGGACTGGTTTTCTTGGGTCAGAACCATTTAACTTATCATTACTCTTTAATTTAATTTTAGGTGTAGCTCTAGTTGACTTTACCTGTCAGAATTTGTAAAGACCTTCTATTTATATCAAAACCATTTTAGAGACATTTAAGCATAAAATCTCAGAAAACTGTAAGAAAGAAATCCGCTCGATTCCTAGAGTGACCTATGTCACAGAATGGGAAACAAAGCATAAATGCATAAATGGATAGACTTAAGCCATGAAAAATTTCTGTAACATGGGATTTAGGCATTATTAATGTTCTTGAATTCCAAGCAATGACTCAGTCAGCCTGCTCACAAGTTCAAGCTAACCTGAAGGGAATTTTAAAATGACTGGTAGCTCCTTTTTGAAGAGCACAGATCTCAAGACACCCAAACTTGGGTATTTATGTTAGTGCTCCAAACTGAATTTCTAGAAACTCAGCACTTGCTTAAATATCAGAGCCATGCTGAGACAACACAAAGTATTGCCTAGGTCCACAGTGGAACCTATCTCTCCTGTGTTCAAAGCATTCCTAATGTACAGTGACAGCCCTGAGTTCAGCAAGACATACAGCAGTCACAATCCCTTTACAGAGTACATCTATTGGCACTGTCACCACCAGCTAACTTTTATACAGGGGTCTATTCTTGACATTATTTACCCAGCAGGTGTGGAACAAAGATTCTGAATCCTCCCCAGCATGGCAGTATGTACTCAAACACTAAACTCTCAGCCTCCAGATAGGCTAGACACTCTCAGCTGAAGCTGCCCACTTTAGAGTTTCAAATTTCACGTCAAACTCCTGGCAGGCTTCATTGTAGATATGTGCTCCTATTTCACAAAAAAGAACTGAATAAAAAAAGATTTGGACCAGAGAAAATAATGAAGGGATTTCATCCCCAAATATATACCACATACTCAACTGAATGATCTAAATATTTCCTTAAAATTGTGTCAGTGTGACTCAATGCAGTGAGACTCTCAGAAGAATACGAAGCTAGTCTAAAAATATCTAGAGATCTCTAGTATAAATCATGCAGGCACATATTCGAGAAATTTAGGACAAAAACCAAATCATGTCTCACCTGAAGACTGGAAGCTGCATGAGTTAATGAAATTGCATGATGACCCTAATATTGCAAGAACTCAATCAGTAAAAGACACGGAACACTTGCCTAGAGTTCCAAACCCACTTCCTGAGTATTGAAAGACATCAAAGATAAAAGTATGATTAATTTTTAAGTTCTAATATGGTGGAGGGGGGGGTGTCCTACTTTTTATCCCTTAAATTATCTAGAAGCAATTTTGAGGATATATTTTATTTTTAAGTTTAGGAAAAAATAATTTTTGTATTTTATATTTAAAAATTCAGACTATTCCTTAAGAGAGGTGATATCTTTACAGATCCTCATTTCAGTTCAGAGTCCTCTGTCGAAAATTTGAAGCCAAGCTGCAATATTTTTGTAGCGGATGTGTTTCACAATCTGGGAATTTTTTTCTACCAGTTTCAGGAGTAGTTGGTTATGAAAACCTATTAAACAACTCTGGCACCTCTGAAAATATTTCCTCCCCTTCGTGTAGCTTGTTTCAAAGTTTTATTAAAGCATTATCAGGAGACTGGGAACAAAGACAATGGAACAAAAAGTACTTTTGACCAGAATGGCTGGAAATCCCATGAGTTTTTTCATCGTATTTTCAATTTCATTGTGCAATTTTGAGATGCAAAATCCTTTTCTTTAACTGCAACTTCACCATAAAAGATATGGTTATAATAACAGGATATCCTGATTCTTATGTCCTGAAGGCAGAAATATATCTATGAAGTTTAAATTATTAGCACTTCTCCATTTCATGCCGTAAGTGTTTATCTTTTCCGCAATGCTTTTAATTCTGAGTTAGAAACAATATGGACTCCTGTTTAGATTACTTGCACATATTGAAAATAAAACCTCAAAGACGCCATAGACTTTTAAGACCTATCACTGATTCAATTTGTAATAGTTTTACGTCCCTTGAGTTTTAATTTAATAAACCTGGTTTCTTGAAAACTGTTATGAAGAAGGCGAAACACAAAATGAAACTCAATTAATAAGATCTCTGTATTGCTTATGAGGTCACTAGTGCTTATTTCTCCAACAGACCACCTCCTGTTACCTGTTTCATTTCCAAGCCAAAAATAGTTTCTTCTGACTGTTGCTAAACAGCTCTTAGGAAAATTTGAATCATCAGATAAGCATTGTCCTCTTGATTCCATGAAAATCTTGATACTTCTAAACTGCTGTGTTGTAAAATTAGGGACTGAAATCTGCATCAGTTAGTTAAAAAGATAAACTGAAAAAAGAAATGGACTGTCTTTCAGTGAGTAGAAGCAAGGATGCATTAACTTTGTGCAAATACTTTAGTCAGAATGAGAATTACTGTTCTGAAATCTCATGGCCATCCCCACCTAATGTGTTTGCATAGTGTTTGGAGCATGTGTTATATTTCTTTTATTATTATTTGATTTGCCTTTCTCCCAAGAATAGATGGAAAATTTGTATCAGAAAAACATGAGAAAAAGACCATAGAATAAAGACTGCACACTGATGTTTAGTCAGACTTGCAGTTTCCCACTAAAAAAAATGTTAAAAGAGAACAAAGGGAGGGTGGAGGGTGGAATTAATAGAAAAGCAGGAAGATATAATTTTGTTTCCTTTACTTTTGAGGAATCAGCCTTTTGTTCCAACTTCTTCTCTTATTTAGCCACAAAAAAAGACTCCTGAGTTACTGTTCATGAGATGTCTTACACGTATAAGATAATCACAGTGTTTGTGTATGTGTTTGTATTTTTCTCTTGCAAACTTATTTAGTTATACATACTTATGGATATAAAATACATATATACATATGTATATAAATACATGCGTATGTATGCATATGTATTTAGAAAGAGATAAATAAAAATTAGGAATCTTTATTACAGTAGAATCATAGAATATCCTGAGTTGTACGGGACCCACAAGGATCATCGAGTCCAAATCCTGGCCTTGCACATCACCATCCCCAAGAGTCACACCATGTGCCTGAGAGCATTGTCCAAGAGTTTCTTGAACTCTGTCAGGCTGGTGCTGTGACCACTTCCCTGGGGAGCCTGTTCCAGTGCCCAGCTACCCTCTGGGTGAAGAACTTTTTCCTGACATGCAGCCTAAACCTCCCCTGACACAGCTTCAGGCCATTCTGTCGGGTCCTGTCACTGACAACCATAGAGAAGAGACCAGTGCCTGCCCCTCCCCTTCCCCTCATGTGGAAGTTGTAGACTGCAGTGAGGTCTTCCCTCAGTCTTCTCTTCTCCGGGCTGAATAAACCAAGTCACCTCAGGCACTTTTCCTAGGCACTTTTCTCTTATAAACCCCTCACTATCTTTGTATCCCTCCTTTGGATGCTTCTAGTAGCTTTATTATTTCAATAGAGTTATCTGATTGATATTCTGCAATAGATTTTTACAGAGGGTCTGAGAATCTGCAGCTGCCTCAGCAGCAAGCAGTATGCAAAGATTAATCAGAAAATTCCAAGTCGGCGAGTAAAATGTCTCTTGTCATCAGCCTGGTGACAGAAAGTGTGAAGGCTGGGACAATTGGCAAGGAAGATAAGGAGGCTGGGTTCCAGGAGGCAGGCAATTTATTGTCACACATTTACACCATTTGATTCAAAGTCCATTAACATACTAATAATGTCATAATTCATGCAATTTGAAAATCACAGTACTTAATTCTATTTGATTTTAAATTGGATTTTAACATGACCATCCTAAAAAGAGTGGGCTGTAAGTTACTAGTCCATTAGATTTACAATGAACAATGACATGCAATGGATGATTTAGGAGTCATCTATCCAAAATCATGAGCACATTTTCTGAGGAGACTAATTCATAATCTTTGCAAGTTCCACAGCCACTGAGTTTTAGGTGCTTGTGCCTCACATACTTGTGAATGCACAGGGGAAAGAAAATGTGACATTGAGTGGTTGGAAACACTTCAAACAGGAAAATGAAAAATGAAGATTTAGTCATATAAGAAAGCAGAATATGTCTGTTTTCCTACTGACAAAATGCAGAAGTCTTTCTCCTGCTCTTCCACACCTTAATGTTGGTCAGGTATTCCCCACTTACCCTTCAAATAATCTCTAATGCTTGTTAGGCTATATATTATTTCAATTTTCTAGAAATCTAGCTGATAAAATAAACAGTTACTGTATAGTCATTACAGAGAAAGTAGAATTTTATACTTCATGTGTCAAGAATATGTCAATTCACCAACATTATGATCACATCTGGTTTCACAAAGTAATATTTGCTCTCACAGAACAAGGACTATTTCTTTCTCATCAGGGTTAATAAGCCAGATGGTTGGACAGAAAGAATGTTTAGACTTGATATAAATTGATTAAGTAATCTTACTCTTCAATTTCTTCTATTTTTTCACTCAGCCAAATTTTTTGCTATAATTATCATCATTTTGGTCTATTCTGAGCAAGGGGAACATTAGTATTTCTGATCTGTTTTAGTTCATCTGGAGTAGCAAGAATCTGAAGGAAAGAGGACCAGTTATAAGTCTACTTAAAAAAGCACTAAAAATTTTATTGAACAGAGCAGACAACATGTGCTTTATTATTTTAGCACATTCTGCAGAACATTCAAGTCTGTGCAGACCATTCTGAAGGTTTCTCCACAGAGTTAAGCTAGGAAGAGCTTTCTACACTTGTAACCCCCCAAAATTCCCAGAATGCAGTAATGTATTGGTAGCATACTTTAATCCCCTTCCAAAAGCAGGTCGTTCCCATCAGCCTCAAGAGAACCTAAAACTCATTGCCTTGTATGTTTGAACAGCTGCTATAAGCTCTGGCATTCTTTGCCTCATTGGCCACTTAGCTTTAGAAAATGTGCCATTCTCAAAGGAATGGCAAGGCAAGGAATGGGAAATATTTTCTAATGGTTGTCTGTATCATGTCAGCTAGAACCTTCAGGACTGCCTGAATACCTCCATTATGTACTTAGAAAATGAAGTACCAATGCAAGACAAACTTCTTCACATTCCTATTTTTCAGTGAGGAAGCATTAAGTTAGATGTAATGAGTTCAAGACTTCATTAAATCAAACAAGTGAGACATTTTGCAGCTGCAGGGTTTCAGAATATATTTTGTGATTTGACAATACTTCTTTATTGCCTAAAATATATTTAACATAGAAAAGGACATCATGTTCCATGTATAAAACAATATTTTTCTCCCTATTTTATGGAACTTCTAAAGTCACAAGAATGTTCCTATTTCTTTCCTTTTCAGAATGAATAGCAACTGCAGTGCTGAAAGTGCAGCCATTCATATTGATACTTCCAAGTGTCACTAAAACTTGTGAAAATAGCCCAAGAAAAAGTAATAGTCTGAATTATTGTTATAAGCACTATCAATTATGTTTAATGTAAAAATTACAAATGCTTTAAATTCTATACTTCGTCTTCTAAGGAAAAAAACACAATTATCTCATATTCATGTTGAAATCACTTCAGTTTTCTGAAGTAATTTCTGGCTATTTAGTCTTCCTTAAGTTGCATTTCTGAACTAATTTAATTAATGTTTGACAGCTAAAATCTGTTCATAACTGTTGGAATTAACCATTGTAATTGTTATTCTCCATAAAAAACTATGCAGCTAAATTTAACTCTTCTCCAGATGTTCAAACATCTTGAACTCATTTGTGTAGTTCAGTAGATATTGCATTATATGAAGAGAAAATTTGTAGTCATCAAGATGACTAATTTTGCTATATAACTCTGATTTTTATTTACAATGACTTTTATTCTTTTAACTTCAATTGAACATGGCAGAACAAATTGTACACCACTGGTCTAAATTTGTGGAAGACCATTTCATCCTTAATTAGGATTTATTTAAAATTATTTTAAACTGAAAATGAAACAATCTTACTTGGTAAAAAGGCACTTCTGGAAATGATCGTTTTATCTGAGCAAACTTGAATATCTGTTCTGATTGTTTGTTCTAAATTATTAATTTTAAAATGTCAAAACCTAGCATTTCTTGTTCTAACTGAAAGAATATGCATTTAACTATGGATCAGCATTAATGATGTAATTTATCACAGAAAAACCTTCTTCCTATATTCAATATTTTGCTCATGGCATCAGCCTTTGCCTATGAATGCACTATAAATAACGGCAATTTTTTAATTGAAACAGCCAAATGTGTATCTTTGTCCATCTGGTAGAAGTTTAATAATAATTTTCATTTAACCTCTGTATGTCATTACTTTGTTTCTTTTTCTATTCTCTCAATATCAATATGTATAGAGAACTGTATTTCTGCTGGAACAGTAATAACACCTAACGTGAATGTTACATTTCAGAGCTTTTCTCTTTAGAATTATCAGAATGAAAAATGAAAGAAATGACATCTGATGCACCGGCTAGAGATTAAGTTATACACGCTACCATCAATCCACAATAATGGTAATTTTGGAGGGAAATACCTCTCATCGAATTTCAGTAATCTATTATGTAAATGTGTACACCTTAGTTGATACCTTTAGGCTTCTGTCAGAGCTGCTGAAGAGAAATAGGCATATTTAGGGTATGATTTATCCACCATGTTAAATGTCTGTGTAAGAATAAAATAGATGGTACCTTATAAGTGATTCTTTCTCCTCATTAACTATAAAATGAGCCTTGGGTATCTATTTGAGGTTCATACATCTGTGCTATTTCCTAAGTTCAAAAAAATGTGTTGCATCCTAAATGTCAGTAAGACATTTAAAGAAATTAGCATAGCTTCAAAATAATATCACTGGTAATATTCCATCTTTACTGCCTATTGATTCACTAATAAAATAATTCAGTTTACATTTTGCTTTTTTCATTTCAATTTTTATTAGTGTTGAGATGAAAATGAGACTTGGAGTTTTAGCATTCTTCTAATTCCAGGAGAAAGTTTGAGGAGAAAGGGGATTTGCTGTAACTCTAGTGTTGGCCAGAACTGCAACTGTAAATATTTTAATGTAGATGTCTGCTTGTGAGCTTTGCTGAATTTAAGTGAATCGAGGATTTCCATTTAAATTGCACAAATATATCCTTGGTTTCTAAGAGCTGGTCCATGAGAAAGTGTGTCTTCTGTATTTCCTTCTCCCTATCTTCAGCCCTGTAGAGGTGTCTTGGTCATTCTAATAAAGCTCAGATGACAATAGATTCCTAGAGGAAGGGAACTGATTTGGGTCAAAATAAAGGCAGTGAGATTGCTTGCCATTTACCATTAGAGACAAACCAGACTTGATTTTTTTGAAAATTAATGAAATTTATAGCCAATTGATATGGACAATGAGAAGCAAAGACAAAAACACACCTTCCTGCCAACCTCTCCCCCTCTTTTTTTTCCAGGCTCAACTTCACTCCTTCACTCCTGACTCTTCCACCTTCCACCACACTAACAGCACTGGTTAGTGTGGAATGGGAGCTGAGGTCAGTCTGTTAAAGCTCCTCTCTGCCACTCCTTTCTCCTCACACTTGTCCCATTCCCTGTTGTCCATAGGCTGCAGTGCACTTGTTCTGGTGTGGTCCTATCAACAGGCTGCAGGGGCACCTCCTTCCCTCCTTTTTCACTCACCTTGCTCTCTGAAGTGCTATGGGAAATAGCACATATGTGAAACACACACACTCCTCACTTGTCCTTCTGAAGCTGTCATGAAGTATTTTTAAAAAGGTTTTAAAATTTGTTTTAAAGTATGGTTTCCTAAATACACTTTCCCCAAGGTCCCTCCACCTTGGCTGTGAGGCTCAGACATGCCCTGAGATGGGTTGCTTGGAGCCAGTGGAACCAGCTATGTCCAGCACGGGGCAGTCCCGGCCACTCCTCACAGAGGTTCCTGAAGCCTCTGCTGCCAGCACCGGGGCGTCTGAACTCGATACATTAAAGGTGAAAAACAAATAGTATTTCAGTCTTTTTCAGAAAGCTGTGATTTTGGAAGCCTGCCTCACGGTAAAGCTCTTTTTTCCATTATAGTAGTCAAAGTATCCCTGTAAAGTAGGCGATGCCTGATAATCCTAAAAACCTATTGTTATGGAGATCTGAGTGGAAATACTTTTGTATGCTACTCACATGTTTTCCCAATGCAATATTTTCAAGTATATGCTGTATGCTTTTGTCTGTTTAGATTTGTCTGAAAAGTAATGAGAGCAAGAGGGACAGCTTGTGAAGCACATCTGAGGAATCATGGATTTGAAAAGTGGAGAAGAACAAAAGCATCAGGCAGAAAATTGTTATCATCACATCTTCATGTATCAGACTCCAAATTATTCTTTGCCTTAAGTAATTGAAGCCTCTGTGTTTGAATGAAGTGTCCGAGCATTTTAAGACATTTTTAAGGGTTGTGGAGGTTTCTTTGTTTCTTTTTCGTGGAAGAAGAGAGTGCTGTATGACCATTTTGTACTGCAGCTGAAGCTTTGGGTAAGTAAACTATTCATCAACAATTTAAAAGTGTGGCATTTGTATTTAACTATAGAAAAACCTAAGAGATTTCCTATTTTAGCAGAAAAATGTCAAAGTTTTCAGCATGTATAAATTTGGCAGATTTATGATATAAATATCACAGTTAACTATAAATGATGAACAAATAAAACATCCCCAGAAATTGACTGGTTGAGATGTATAAGAGCAGCAATATATTGACCTTCTTAATGTCTGAATATCATGATAAAAAGTTTGCAGCAAATGAGAAAGTAAGAGCGATGTATTGAAAATTCAGCACATGAGAAATGAGAATGACAAAAAGTTCCCAAATCAGGATGTGCAAATGCTAAAGTATACGCAGAACTCAGGGGAGAATTTGCATTGAGTGGAAGAGATGTTGCTATTTTGACTGTGCCTGCTGCATAGCGGGTGATTACTTTGTGACAGAGAAGAATGATCCTTCTATCTCTCATCTCTCTAGGTAGTTACATAGCTGTCATCACTTCAGTACATGAATGTAGTTTCCTCTTCCTTCATTTGTACAACACATCATTTATCTACTTTATGTACACCATTTAAAACTACTTGCAGGAAGTCTCTGTGGCAACCTTTGGTTGCAATTAGGTTCTGTCAAGTTAATTTCAAAAGTTATAAGTCATCTAAGTTTCTCTTGCATTTTATCAAAACCGGTTCCCTTTAGGATACCAAGATGCTCTTACAGAAAAATACTAGCTCAATGTTCACTCGTCTGAAGCTATTTATTGTAACTTTCATCAACAGAAGAGAAAACTGTCTAATAGATAGTTAGAAGATGTAAAATTGTTGTCATGGACAGATTTTCACTGTTTTATTTTGCAACTGAGTCACAGGCATAAAAAAGATAACATTAAAGATTTTAAAATTTTTAACAGTAAAAACTTTCAAAAGTCAGTCAAAATCCTAATGTGCTGATACAACTGCTAAAAAAAAAGGAAAGGTAATAGTAATCATAACCATTTTCTGTTCCTGAATCAATTTAGGTCATTGGTAGATACCATTGGTAGTCTTGAGAAAAATGTAATCAGAATAACTACAATGTAGTAGGATTTACCACGAATTAAAGAATTCCATACTTTATGACACTTTTTCAGATCCTATGTCAATTTCATCCCCCCTGTGAAAGGCCCCTGATTTCAAGAAAGTTTTACCACTTAGCAGAAACGAATGCACTGGATGTTCCATTTGAACATGAGGAAGAAATTCTTCACTGTGAGGGTGACCACACATTGGAACAGATTGCCCAGAGAGGTTGTGGAGTCTCCTTCACTGCAAATATGCAAGAACCGTCTGGATTCAAACCTGTACCATGTGCTCTGGGATGACCCTGCTTGAGCAGAGAGGTTGGACCAGATGACCCAGTGTAGTCCCTTCCAGCCTCACGCATTCTGTGATTCTGTGACTAAGTGAAAAATTCTGACAATAACCAAGGCACCACTCCTTAGGCACCACTCCTTACAGTTTTATTATTTTTAAAACTCAACACCTCCAGTTTTATTGTTATTTAATAGAAATGCAAGTATGGTTTCATTTGAGTAGATAGCCTGAATTTTCCTACAATGGTGTAAGACTTTAGTTAATTTATTTTCTGCATTTGTATTGTTACTGAAATTTACCACCGACTCATGTCAGGCAAAGTTACAGGGTGGAACAATTAAGTGTTGCTTCACATTCAAGTTCTGTTCTGTTGTTTATCTACCCAGGCAACAAAACAAAGTTGATCCAAGTGTGAACACATAATTTGTCAACAACTAAAAGCAGCATGCTTCGTATAAATGAAAATGTTTTTTCAGTGATTTTTTAAAGTATTTTTTACTCCAGCAATTAATCCTCTCTTCAGCTTTGTTGAAAACATAGTTGGTATAGTTTCATCAAAGTTTCCTGCAAGATTTCTTTTCCTATAATTACTAAACATTAGTTTATACATTCTTTTGAGGTCCTACTTATTTAATTGTGTTTTCCCAATGAAAACAAACCAAAAGTATATATGGATGTCGCTGATGTACTCTGGTCCAGAAGAATAATTGCACGAAGTCCGTTCATGGAACCGTGAGCGAGCCATAGGAGGCAATTTATTAATTAAATTCTGACAGGTTTAAATACCTTAGTTTGCAAGGATGGCATAAGATCATTGGCCAATAACCATCCACCTCTCATGCTGATTGGCTGAAACTCACAACACCCATTCAAAAATATTTTTCTAGTTAACATCATAACAAGTCTGAAAAACAAGTTGCAGGTGCAAGATCGAAAGTTTGGTTTACAAAAACCTTAACAGTGTTTTCCATAGTTTCTGTGAGAAAAGCAGATTTCTCACAGAATAGCATTTTCTCTGCTAAAGGCCTTTCAGCGTCTATATGTGTATACCTATATTTGCATTCTGTTTATATATCCAACATTCGGTAAAACTCACGAATGTTAAAAAACTAGAATTTGTGGCCAGACTAAGGAGAAAAAAGACACCTTTTAAAATGTATTGTATTATTAAGAACACTAAGAACCTCTTTTTGATTAAACCATAGTAATTTACAAAACCTAGGTGTGCTGGACCCAGGAGGTGAACAACCTGCTGTTTTCTTGTACTCTGCCTTTCAGCTATTAAACTGTATACAAATTTGCAGCTGCCAAGTGTCAGGTCATTGATTTTCCTTCCTACTAGGCAACAGCTGCTCTGCTCACTCTTCAGAAATCTTCCTCTCCAGATGACATTGGGAGTGTAACAAGAAACTGCATTACTGACGAAATAAAGCCTTGGACTACTCCAAGAAAATGATAAAAAAACCCCCAAATTTTAGTAAAAATGTACAAATGAAGTGCAGAAGAGATTGGTGGGAACAAATGTGGTATTTATTTGGAGTCGTAACATACAAATATCAATTTTCTAATATACCCTCTACTGTTCAAAAATTTTACTTTGTTTGCTAGTAAATTAAAGAGAAATTCTTCAGCTGTTGTGCTTACTCTTTTATTAAATTCTTAGACAATATTGATGTCCCCTATGGCATGAAAGGATGATTTTATCTGTTAAATGAAGCATTAAAAAAAAAGTGAATTTTGACACAGCTCTAAGTAGATTCTGTTGTATTTAATATGTTATCTGGTCAAAATTTCACTTCCATTTGCAATTTACATCAAAAATATAATAAGTGTTGCTTCACATTCAAGTTCTGTTCTGTTGTTTATCTACCCAGGCAACAAAACAAAGTTGATCCAAGTGTGAACACATAATTTGTCAACAACTAAAAGCAGCATGCTTTGTATAAATGAAAATGTTTTTCAGTGATTTTTTAAGAATTTTTTACTCCAGCAATTAGGAATTATTAGAAAATTAATTAAGAACAGAATGGAACACACAGTCATGAATAACCACATGATGCACGTATAATTTTAACAATACATGTGCTCCTGGTTACACTATTTGATAAAAGTCATGAATATATAAAGAGAGAGCAGCACAAACATAAATCACAGAATGACAGAGTGACAGAATCACCAAATCACCCTGAATAAAATCTTTTCAAAGTGTTCATTTGAACGGAACAGATTCCATATCTCTATTTTATTGGATCTGCATTCACCTTGCGTGGAAAAGGATCATGTCAGAGAATACTTTGGCAAACAGGACCTGCAGAAGTCCTTGGGTTCTCATGGGATACACTCACAATTACTGATGTAATTTCAAGGCTACTTTCAGTAATTTTTGAATGGTCATGGTGACTGGAAGAAGTGCCCAAGGGATGGAGAAAAAAGATGTCACTCCTATTTTCAAGTGGGACAAGTAAGAGGAACCAAGAATCTACAGATCAGTTAGCCTCACTTCAATCCTCATAAACGTGATGAAAGAACCAACCTGGAAACTGTTTCCAGGCTCATGAAGGACAGGAAGGTGATTGGGAGCAGTCAGCATAGATTCAAGGGGAATTCATGCTTGAACAATGTGATAAATTTCTATGATGAAATGCCTGGCCTAGTAGATGCAGGGAGAGCAGTGGATATTGTCTGAGGACTTAAATCTTTTAACACTCTCATTCATAAGATCCTCATAGAAATGCTGATGACATATGGGGTAGATGAGCAGACCATAAGGTGGAATGAAAACTGTCTGAATGACTGGAGCTAGAATGTGGCACAAAGTCTAGTTCAAGGTCAGTAACGTGCAGCATACCCGAGGGATCAATATTGAGTCTGATGCTGCTCAAAATTTTTAATAATGCAGTGGTGCTGGCTTGTCGTTGAACACTAAGAACCTAAAGGATGTTGTTTGGGTTTGGTTTAGATTTTTTTCCCTATGAGAAAGCTCTCAGAACTATAGCTCATTTGCTACCAGGTAAGAATTCTTCCATTGCTTTTCTGAGTCTAGAATCTGACAATTAGGTTCACCTCCATCAGTTTTAAACATCTCTCAAACTTAGATTCAGTTTGCTTATTAAAATCAAGAGAGAAATAAACGTATCTTAGAGAGTAATTTCTTGGATCTGTTTAAAGTGTTTACATGAGACGACCTGTACAGTGAAATCGTTCCTTTCTCTTTATATTATGAAGATTATAAAGAGAGGCAAAGGTATACAGTTCAGATGCCTGTACCAGTAGCCCCATCTCTGCTGAATGAACATCAGTCAAAATGTCTAAGTACTTAAGTATTTCCTTTGGCTACTCATACAGATTCAATATTAACTATGTAATAAATAGTCTAAAAAAAAGTAATTTTCATGAGCTGAAAATAAAATGCACAAAAATTAAAATACGTAAGTTCTGCATTAAGTACCATTACTTTTGCTGTGCCAAATGATAAATATCACTCATATGTTGGAAAACAAGCCAGAAGAATAAACAAAAAATTATTTTCCATGGGTATCAAGTAGCACTAAATATTATTAATGGCATAAGGAATTTACTATGCCTGTTAAAAATTTTAGTTTCAATTTTGATATAATCAAAGTTTAAAAAACTGTAGTACAAAATTTTCCAGTTAAAATTGCAACCCCAAGACTCATTATCCTCTTAAAGACTTTTAATTTGCACTAAAATGAGACATACATATAAAGAAAAGCCAACTTGTTAAGAATGAATATATTTTCATGATTGATGCACAGTACAGATTAATAAGCAGGAAATCTTCCAAAACTTGCTTGATCTGGGTCCAGCTAAAAGTGGAAATTAGGGAAGGCAGATGATAAAATATACCCTTTAAAAAGAATGATACCTGCATCACAAGAAATATCACGTGACAATTAATTGTAATTACCTCATACATTAAAACTTGTTCACAGATTGAAAGCTGTTCGTGGAACAGTAAATGAAGGAGAACAAAGCACAGCAGTACGTAAAATCTGGATATGCAGTGCAAAATTAATAATTATTAGAGTCTGCAAGAGGCAATAGGATGCCAGTTAATAGCTACAAATGATTCTAAGCTGGAAAATGCTGCAAATTATAAATACAGAGAAGAGACGGAATATGTTGTCAGCTAACAAATTTAGAGTGTGCTCCCAGAAAAATAAAAGGGACAAATTATTTCAGACATTAGCTGGAATACGTAATTAAAGGTTTGTTTTAAGAAAGTACTTAGACCGTAAAGCCCCAGAGGTACCACTGATTGAGAATTATTCTATTACATTCAGATGGAAAAAAAGTAAGTAAACAAAGGGCCCAGAGAAGGCTTGCTAGTGCTGGATTACAGAAACACAATTGCAGAATCTAAGTTAATAGGCAGGAAAAGGATAAGGTCCTATTCTCAATATGTCTATTGCAACAGATCCAAATAAGGTGCAATTGTGAGCAGTGAAGGATACTTCTTAGTCCAAAATAGGCATTTTGTGTCTTGCCTCCTGAGATGAGATAGGTAGTATGGCTTACCAAGCTAGTGAGGGAAATGTGTTGAGTGATAACTTCACAATTCATTCCAGGAAACAAATCAGTTATATATTTATCAAATGAACTCTGGCTAGAGTACCAAACTCAGATTAGATTGGCCAGTCAGATATTGCTCTGAATCAAAAACAAAAAGTAAATGTTTCTCTTTATCCAAAACTGACTGAAAGAGAGGTAGGGACTAACTAAACCTGAGCCCTCAAACTTCAAGAGATCACCCATCAACATAAAACTAGAAATCCTAGTTACATACTAAAGTTTATATTAATCAGATAAGGGCTTGAGCACAACTTTTGCATTGAGTTCAGTTCCAAGTGTAGATACTTTTGTTATATTCCTTCAAATTTACTGTTAATTAATGGTTACTTAATGATTATTTCTGCATCTAAACTTTGTATGTCTCTGTACCCTGAATGAAACCATATTAAAAACAAAGGATCTTCAGAGAGAGATTCGAATGATGAGTGAACAAATCAAGAGGACACTCAAGTATTTTGGTTTACATTTTTACCTTCAGAAAAAAAGAGTGTCTGTTTTCTCCCATATTTCATGAACAAAAATATCTTTTTAACTAGTTCTGGCAATAAAGAGGTCGTGCGAAAGCACCCTTGAGAAAATATTTCCTTGAGTAGCTTATTGCATACAGTTAGACTGCTAACTTAAACAGAAAAGCTATGTAAGGCAAGAACAGAATCTGACTCCTCTTCCCTCTCACTAAATACATGCTAAACATAGAGTTTTTAAAAAGGGCCAGAAATTAGAGACATCAAGTGTCATTCTTATAAAATAGGACAAGACTATTTTTCAAGTACTTCTGTAGAATTTAGATGCACAATTCCAGTTCTTATTGGATCATCTCAGGAAGGGTTAACTTCCATTCCTTATTTCCCACTTACAAATTGTCACTTACATGATAGTCAGTTTAATTCCAGGGAGTGGACAAAAATACTTGTGTTTGAAACATTCCCTTAGCTTGTATCATTTGCAAAATCATTCAAAGCTTAGATGGAAAAATTTTACCCTTTTGGCACAATGTTTCTTAAAAAAAAAAAAAGTATTTGAAATCTAATGTAAGTTAAATGAAAAATTTATAGTCCTCTATATAACCTCTCCAAATAGAAAGCAATAATAGGTTTACCTGAGTGATACCCTGAAATAAATACATTCAGAGAGATCTCATTAGATACAGACTTTCTTTGCCTTTAGTCCAGTCAAGTACCTATAATTTTCCTTCAAGGTCAAACTGTAGGATGTTCGATCTGAAGCAAAATCACAGCATTCCTTTCCACTAAATCCTGGTTTCCTGAAGCTCTGAAGTGCTATATGAACACCTTGAGCTACACCGTATGTTCTGTGTTCATTTACGAGTCCGATTTAATGTCAGATGCTATCCTTGCAATGTTTAGCTTTAAGAAGTTAACTAGAATTGGGCAGTTGACTAAGAGATTGGATGGTATCACATAGTAGTAATATAAAAAAGCAAAATCAGTTTTAAATTAAGTTTCTATAAATCTAGATAACAGATTTAGTAAAGGCTAACACTAAGATAAGAGAACTTATGGCTATTTTGTAAATATAATCTAAGAACACAATATATAGCATCAACTAAAGTTGTTACTAAATTTTCTATAGAGCTTTAGTGTCAATATTCTGCTAATGAAATGAGCAGACACTTCCTAACCTTACAATTCCCCTGAAAAGATTTTCCTCCATAGTAGCAAGCTGTTAAACAGCACTATTTGGAGCCACTGCCTGAAAATGCTGCAGACACCTGAAAAAGCCTACCAAGAGACTTTGCTTTCCACACTGGCATTAGCCTTTGATGAAAGCTAAACCTGTAAATGTGTAACTTCTGAGTGTGACCAGTACATCCTTCCACAGGCTCTAGAAATCAGAAGTGATGTCAGGAAATGTATCTATTATATACAAATAAGTAGAAGCTCAATGTTCAGACATGACCTATACTCACATTTTCATTATATTCCCTCAAGTATTGTGGACATAGAGACAACTAAAAAGGATTTTTGAGTAGTTTGCTTCTTTTCTACAAGAGAGCTTCTGAAACTTGAGAGAATAATATATCCCCTTATGAAACATTATCCAGCTCTATATAAGGATAAATGTACTCATTTAAGTAATGACTTGGGTTTGAATTTCATGTCACAATAATTTTGGAAGAACTTTGTTGTATCAATATAAGCAGATATATTTAAATTTTGAGTTACTTCATTAGAAATTACTAGTGTAAGATTTCTTCATTCACAAATTTGTAAGTTAAAGCAATAGTGTCAGAACAGTGAATTAGTATTTATTCTTGGCTGTCCTAAATCTTTCCCTGTACATTTGAAATTCCAATACTGAGACAAATACAGGAAGAAAAGGAAAATTGATCATTGATTCATATAGTCTGTGCATGGCATATACTGCTTTGAAGACAAAATTCACACTACAGTATTTTAGAACCACTTTTTCTTTAATCACATTGCATTCCAAGTTGCTATAGATATATTTTTAATATTATGTTAATTGTATTATATCACATAAGATCATATTACATCATATTATACCATATAATTATAATAATATTATACACTCCACATATTATTATAGGTATCATCTGTAGGGAAAAAAAGTCTATGATTTGCTTTATTAGGAGTTCCTTCTTTTTCAGTCTTTAAGCTTTGCTTGTGTTACACAAGCATAATATCTTTTAACATTCTAGATGTTCACTATCAAATTATTTTATTTTTACAACCATAAAGTGGTTTCAATCTATCTCCAAACCATGCAACAATTTACAAAGATTCATGCTGGAAAAGGACTCATACCCTTGCCTAGCATGAATTCTCTTTCTAAGATACATTTAATCAATCATATATTGCCTTTTTTATGCCATTGAACCGAACACTTTCTTCTTAGCATGATTTGAAAATAGTTTTAGAGATTTCACAGCAACTGATGCAGAAATTTTAATGTAGAATACCTGTTTCTGGATTATTTGAAGAGTATTTCCAGGGATCCTTACGAGGATTAAAGTCCTGTTTAAATTTCATTTAATTTCTGAAAGGTTTTGCTTCTGTCAAGATTTAGAATTAATCATAGTAAATAATAAAAGAACACATGACCTTTAGTAACTAGAACAGATTAAACAACATTTGTAATTAATAAGCATTACCTCATTATTAAATGGCATCAGGGATGACTGTTTTATAGCCACATTAACATTGACGGAAAACGTTGAAGTATCTAAATGTCAAGCCATTTTCCTTAGGTTTCAACCATTCTTCCTTTCTAATACATAACAAATTGGTCAAGCTGCAGTACGTAAATAGCAGAAAGGTTATTGAAGCACCAGTATGATCCCATTCTAACCTATTGTTTACCCGGGTTAAATCTTCCTGGTGTTAAAAATGTTGCAAGGCTGTGTTCAACTATAAATGTCATATCTGAAGAACTACAGATACTGTAGCTGAGAACAGATTGTAGAAATGCTTCTGGAGTATTCGTACAGACAATTTTAATCTCCACTAAAAAAAAAAAATCAGTGTACTATTAAACTCCAAATGAGATGCAAAGTTATGGAAACTACTCATAGTGGTTGCATTTACTCCATCGTAACATTATGCTGAGGAGATATGAAGTCATTTCTTCTTCCAAACCAAAAACAATTCTTGTAAAAAAAGAGAAGACCATTTCCAAATACTTTATAATTAGTCATACGATTCTCTATTTTTTATCCGATTGGTAAAGTTCCTCAAATGTTCAAAGAAATAGATAGTACGACATATCAGCTGGATGGATTCCTTCATCCATCACCCTCTGGCACAGAACATAATCCACTCAGCTTTTAAAGATCCTTAAAATTATCATTTATGTAGACTTATTAATACATGATATGATAATCACTCCAAAAGCCATCTCCTCCAGCCTGTCATTCTTTTCCAGACAGCACCATTAGGACAGACTAGTATTCATCAAACCTCAGTGAACTTTAAGTAAATTAAATCTCCTATTGAGATTATCAGATTGTGGCACACCTCCAATTTAACATAACCAAATGACACCACAAATAGATGCATTTAAAGGACACATATACTTCTTGTTACTATGAACATGCTTACAGAAATAATTTGATAAAGGCTTCCTAGATATAAATACAAGCTGCTAAATGCTTAAAAATTTAAAGTCAAATGGTCACAGTACCAGCCTGCCATAGTTCAAGAATTGCTTGGACAGGCACATGGTGTGACTTGGGAATGGTGTCATGCAGGACAAGGAGTTGGACTCAGTGATCCTTGTGGGGCCCTTACAACTCAGTGTATTCTGTGTTTCTGTGAGATCTAAGAACTTAGCACTGCTGTAGCTCAGTATGGGTATTTTTCACAGATTATTTTTTTCCTTGTGAAGTTAAAAGTGTATGTAAGCACTTGTAATGAAACAGAGTCCTTATTTGGCATGCAACATTGCTCCCTTTTTTGAAGAGTTATTTCATCTTTAAATGTAACAGTAAAAGAGGAACTGATTGCCTGGAAAGCATCCATCCAAGTCTACCGAGTACCTGTATTCTCGTAGAATGTAATTGTACCATTTATTTCAATATAAGATGAAGACATAAAATTTCAGCCTCATTAGGTTTTAGGACGTGGAAGTTGTTTTTTCTGCAATACATTAACTTTTTTTACCAGAGAATGAGACACAAAATTGGCATAATCATTTACAAATGTTAAATAATACTTAGCTAATCTTTCTTGGCAATACATTGAAATACAACAAAACCCTAAGGGCAAAGTTAATGCTTTGCTGATTATTACATATTGCTGATTTTTCATAACAGTATGAAGAAATTTGTTAGTATATAAGAGTTCTAGTCTATATAACAAATAAAGATATGATAAACTGACTATATTAAATCTATTTGTTTCTATTTACAGCATCTGTTCATTCAGATTCATAAATGTGTCCTGTAGAATTTTGTGAGTATCACATCGCAATATTGCTGTAAGCTACACGAAATTTCCCTGAGTTTCTAAGAGATTTATACATCTGTTTCAATATGGAGTGGCCTACCTACATGTGCAACAGGAAACTTTATAACCTGAATTCTATGACTGGTACTTGGGAGTGAAAGATAGGCTGAATAGATTTCACAGACAGAATCCAAGCAAAAGCTTGCTTGAGGACCAAATGATAATCTCAGTCTGGATAGGAAAGGTAATTATTTTCTTTCCCTCAAGAAATGAGATCAGAATTTTATAATTATGCAATACTGTTAGTATGGTATATTACTTTAAGATGCCTGTTCCAATTAATTGTGAACTTGTAACCTATCAACTTTAAGTATATCCCTTTCCCAGTTAAGGCCAGAATGCTACTTATTTACTACAGATAAGGGCTTCAAAGAGCAAAGTGTAGCCTACTGATAATCCTTGCAAGTTTCTTTGCTCTTGTCTTGGACCATGACAGCAGGAAAAGAATATGAATTAAAATGCTACCAAAATGAAGACCACATGGGACTTTCAAGGTATAATCCATAAAGCAAGTGAGGGAATATTTAGATTTTGGCAAAGAACTTAAGAAAAGATTTGGAGTATGCTAGAGAAACATAGGGTCACCTCTGTGGAAGTGAATGTGTTAAGGGAGAATGGCAAAGCTGCTGAAGAAAAAGTCTGGAAGCAGCCTGTTTGTTCCTGCTATACCAATTTTGTTTCTTTTATTTGTTCTTTTCTTTCACTGATTCAGTTGAAAAGTCAGTGACATAGAAGCTGCTTTGAAATTTGTTTAACTGAGATTGAACCGACCTAGATGAGTACATGTGGGAGTCAAGCTCACACATGACATTTGAAAAGTACAGCATTGAATAAATGTCAGTCATCCATATATCATCAAGGAGCTCCTCAAAGACAAGTTTAGAGTAATTCATATTACTCAAAGCTTCTTTGAAGGGTTCCAGGATAATTAAACACCTAGGAGCTCACAATAGGCCTCATAGTGTGAATTGCCTAAAAAAGCTAGTCTGAGATGATTAAGAAAAAAACCAACCTCACAAAATATGGAAGAAGCATTGGAATGAATATTTTCCTCCAGCTTTATGTTCCTTTACCTTAAACATATATGAAAAAATCTTGACTCAAATTTTCTTCTAATACTGTCTGCTAATATACTATCACTAAACACCAAGCTATTAACTTTACACGAATAAAAGTTATGGCAAGTCTTACAAAGATGACAGCAAGATGTTTTCAAATCTAGGAGAAACATGCCTCTGCAACAATAGGAAAGTCACAATGTAAACTGCAACATTTATCTTATTAATTCGATGTGTGTTTGAAAACAGTAGTTAGATAGTCCTTTACAGTTTAATAGAAGGAACTAAAGCTGCCTCATTTACACCTTTATTTTTAGACTTTTCACATTTTTCTATCCAATTTGTTTTCTGATGCCTCACAGCAAAGAAGAGAATTTAACTAAAATTTAATTTGTTATACTAGAAACCATTCTTAAATACATTTTTGGAGTTTTCCAATTCGGTGGATAAAGAAAAAAAAAGCAGCACAAAACCACCTTCAGAGTCTACTTTGTTCTCTAGCATTGATAAAATGTCTTAATATCATAGAGGGTATTATAGGAGATTTGTTTAAATTAGAACCCTTTCTCTTCACTACTTTTCAACATATAAATAGGTTATCTTGATGTAAAATCAATAAATGTTTCATTTCCCCTTCTAATTACCTCTGCTCCTGCTTATAACAAATTCCCTTTAAAACAGACAACCTGACAAATACTTTAAATGAAGTCCTACAAAATCCTGGCAAGGCAGAGATAAAAAAAATGCTCTGTGAAAAACTCAGTCATGCAGTGAATATTGTGTCTGTGTCCATGATCCTGTGTGACTGAAAGTGTTTATCAAGCTATCCAGAGTGTGTGTAATCGCGGGCGAAGTGATAGCTGAATTGAATACATGAGGGCTTTCAACTATAACTTTCATGTTCATCTGTTACTGCCTAACCAATGAGACAAAATCCTAATCGAAAGAAAGACTTTTCCTCCATTACATCTCCAATAATGTTAAATGATAACATACTTGAAAAGCACTGTAAATTTTTTTCTGTTTTCAAAATAAAAAATAAAAGTTAGTACAAGTCCAGAATTATATAGTGAGTTATATATTTTTATTGAGGTTATGAATTTATTGCACCATTTTTGAACTTCTGGTTCTTTTGGTTATATTAAAACTCTGCAGTAATAAGGCTAAGGTTATGTTTGAAGAACCACGTTGTGACTCATTTCTTTTAGACTTCATCCTTCCATTTTCCATAGTGGAGGAACAACCTCTGCCTATGCCCAATAGCTTACTGATTGATTTTACTTCCGCCCTCCTTTGAAGGGCAGTGGTGTGTTTTCCTAATAAGATACAATCAGCTGGATAAGGATATTGTAAGATTGGACAAGGAATATTAATCACTTCATACTGGTAGCAAAGTTTGTATGAGGGCTACGATGTCATGAAAGCCTGCATGATGACACCAGAATGTCTGCAGTTGAACATGGCACTTCCTTTGTTCCTCATGTCTGCTGGGCATTGCTAATGCACAGATAGTATTGGCCTAAGTTCTGCAAAAAAAATCCAGTAGAAGCTTTAATACTAAACCAAACAAAGGCCAAAGGTATGTCTATATTTAAGAACTATGTGGGTTTTTTCCATTTTCCTCTTGCAAAATTACTGTGTCACCCCAGAAACGGTACCGAGAGGCAAAATGTCTGTACAACTAGTTTGTAGCAACAGAGTTATTATGTCAACTTTCTATGTTCATAATATATCCATAAGTGCTGTGGTAAAGTCTGGAAGCCTGGGAAAGTGAATTTGTCCGTGCAAGTTCCTCAAGTATCTGCATTTACTTTGTAGAACCCATAAGCCCACTGTTTTTCTTGCTTAGGCACCTGCATCAGAAACACAAAACTTATCTGAGCCACATCCTAGCCTTTATCTTGTTCTTAAAGGTACTTCTTTTACTGCGATTGCCGCATTGCTGTAGAGCATACCAATAACTTCAGAAAAGTGTCCATGTAGAGAGACAGGGCAGGAATCCAGTTTATCTACATAAATGTGTACATAAAACTAGATGTCTGAACACAAGATTTGATGTCTGAATTTACATTCTGTCACTGTTGCTGTAATCAGCTCTCAGTGAGATTTACCCTACCTGTTTAATCTTTTGAATACCCGTCTAGAAATCAAGAACTATGTTGAATAGGTTCCTGCCTTCAGTAAGAGGAGCTAGGATATCAAACCCACATATAAGTACTTATCTTGTAGACACTCAGAGTAATGGTGAGATGAATCCCACTTGCAGAGCTACAGGTATATGAAACCCTGCAACAACTGCAGTAGGAAAGTACAAAATAGGGTAGTAACAGTGACCAGCATGAGTATATGCTTGGGTTAAGATGACTACAAGAATTGGCTAATTTACTCAAATGGAAAACCAGATAAGTTTCTTGCATTTCTCTTTTTAATAAGTTCAGTGCTGATAATGATGATAATGAGGAAAAATATAGTAGTGAGAAGTGAAAAAAATATTATCATGATTTAATTATAAAGCAAACTTCTTTGACAATCTTTGACAATAAGCACATGACAAAAACGCGATGAGAGCAAGAAATTGAAAGAAAAGAGTGTGAAGGCGGTTGAGATAAATGTATGACATGATAGATGAAGCTGCTTAGCACATATAAAGGAAATTAACTCCAAACTGTGAGTGTTAAGCCTCTGGAGGATTATACTGCCTGTATATTTTTTAACTGCCCAAAAAGAAAGAAAATATTTTCCTTTACCTATTGTGGTCAACTTGGCTGACCACCAGGTGCTCACTAACCCATTCTATCACTTCCCCTCCTTGACAGGAAATGGGGAGAAAATTAGACCAAAAGCTCATGGGTCAAGAAAAGCAGAGGGAGATAAACTTAGTGATTACCATCATGGGCAAAGTGGACGACTTTGCAGGAAATTAATTTAATTTATTGCCAGTTAATAGCAAAGTAGGACAGTGAGAAACAAAAGCAGCTAAAACCACCTTTCCCCCACCTCTCTTCTTTCCAGGTTGAACTTTACTCCTGGCTCTTCTGCCTCCTTCCCACAGGTGGTACAGAGGGATAGGGAATGGGCTCATGTCCACTTCATCACGTATTTTCTCTTCTGCTCCTTCCTCCTTACACTCTTTCCCCACTCCAGCATGGTGACCCACAGGATACAGCCCTTCATGAACTACTCCAGTGTGGGTCTTTCCCCCAGGCTGTAGTTCTCCGCAAACCGCTCCAGCATGGATCCTTCCCATGGGGTGCAGTCCTTCAGGAACAGATTGACTTAGCATGGGTCTTCCATAGGGTCACAAGTCCTGCCAAAATACCTGCTCTTGCATGGACTTCTCTCCGTACATCACACATCCTGAAGGACCCCACTCCAGCACAGGGTCTCCACAGGCTGTAGCTTCCTTCAGGATACATCCACCTGTTCCAGAGTGATTGTCTGAAAGCTGCAGAGAAGCAACCTGATTCAGCATAGTCTTCTCCAGGGGCTGCAGGCAAATCTCTGTTCTGGTGTGTGGAGCATCTGTTCGCCCTCCTTCTTTAACCTGGCTGTCTCTAAGGCTCTTTCTCTCACACTTTCCTCATTCCTCTTTCTCACAGTGTATTTTTTACCGTTTTAAAAGTGTTTTCCCAGAGGTAACATCAGCATCATGGACAGGCTCAGATGTGTCCTTCAACAGGTCCATTGGAGCCAACTGGAATTGGCTGTGTCTAACACAGCAGCACTTGCACTACCAAAACCTTACCAGAGTCACGCAAAAACCCCACGTGTGCATAGAACATAAACGAATAACAGTTTCTCAGAAGACAAAAGAGAAAACAAAATTAACCTTTGATATATTTTGCATTATATATTCCAAACAAAGCAGTGTTACAAATCTGTGTCTGAAGAGGCAGTTGCTTGTGTTTAGTGACGTTATCTCCTTTACAAGAAAGCACAAACAACTGGGAGGTTACTCCTGGAACAAGATATACAGGAGGGTGAGTGCCGTGCTAGTGTATTCAATCCATCACTCTGTAATTTTTCATGCTATCAGAAAACTGGGCAGAAAATGTGTATATGAGCTGTTTTAATGCTATAGAATCATTCTCCTTTAGTATTTGAGTTTTGGATCAGGACAATAGTTTTGAAGTGTACCTAATTGTCTCCTATCATTTACATGGTGGAGTGGTTTCAGCCAGGCAGTTATTGAAATACTTTTGGCCAAAAACTAAACCCTTGCAAGCATTCCAGGGCCTCATGTAATGCACTCCCAGTTTCTGAGTTCACTTCCTAGGACCAAAGCAAGCTGGGCCAAAGTAAATACCTCTGGAACACACACAGTAATTGCAATTTTCTCATCCCCAACCATTGGCTCCATTATCTGACAAAATTGTATTTCACCACTTACTGATGTAGACGAGGTCCTCATGGCCATGAATCACATATCTGAAGATAAGTGATAACTATTAGCATTATTAAAATGAGAAATTATATACAAGCCTGTCATAAGAAATTCAGTAACTGCAGCATGTTGCCATAACTATTTATTTCTTACTCTCTAAACTATTAATATCATGCTGTCTTAATCAACCAAAACGAGATTTGAGCTTTTATTAAAACAGCTGTTCAACACTGTTTCCTTCCGTAGAAGCATTCAAAGAGGAAATCTCACTTACAGAATTATTAACACAATTTTTGTCTCAAGGAACAAATGAAAAAGGATCATTTCAAATAGCCGTTTATGGGAGAATATCACCTAAATTAATCACTATCTAGATTCATTTATTTCATAATTAGGAAGACCTTTTCTTCTGCATGAAAAAGATGAGTCATTAATAGAACAGACATTCATAAAGTCAGATAGTTTTGTTCAAGCATGCAGTTTTGTAGATGTATAATCTTTATAAGCATAATTCAATTTCTTGATTAATAGAATACGTCGAGATGAATGTAGAGGAAAAAAACCCCACAGAACCACAGATAATTTAGGTTGGAAAAGACCCTAAGATCATCAAATCCAATCATTAACATGGTGCTACCAAGTCCACCACTAAACCATGTATTTAGGTCCACATCTACACGTCTTTTAAATACCTCCCAGTGAAGGGACTCAACCACTTCCCTGAGAAGCTTGTTCCAAGGCTTGTCTACCCTTTCAGGGAGGAAATGTTTCCTAATATCCGGTATAAACCTCCCCTGTCATAACTTGATACCTTTTCCTCTTGTCCTATCACTTGTTACTTAGGAGAAGAGACCAACATCCCCCTTAATACACCTTCCTTTCAGATAGTTGAAGAGAGCAGTAAGATCTTTGTCGAACATCCTTTTCTCCAGATTAAACAACCTCAGCTCCCTCAGCATCTCCTCATAAGACTTTTGCTCCAAACCCTTCACCAACTTCTTTGTCCTTCTCCGGAAATCTCCAGCATCCCAATCTCCTTCTCGTAATAAGGGGCCCCGAACTGGACACAGGATTCGAGGTGTGGCCTCACCAGTGCTGAGTACAGGGGGACAATCCCTACCCTGGTCCTGCTGGCCACACTATTGCTGACACAGACCAGGATGCCACTGGCCTTCTTGGCCACCTGGGCACACTGATGGCTCATGTTCAGATGCTGTCAACCAGCACCCCCAGGGCCTTTTCTGCCAGGCAGCTTTCCAGCCACTCTCCCTCAGCCTGCAGCACTGCATGGGGTTGTTGTGACCAAGGTTCAGGACCTGGCGTTTTGCCTTATTGAACCTCATACTGTTGGCCTCAGCCCATAGATCCAGCCTGTCCAGATCCCTCTGCAGAGCCTTCCTGCCCTCCAGCAGGTAACACTCCAGTCCAGCTTGATGCCATCTTCAAAATAACTTACTGAGGATGCACTCAATCTCCTCATCCAGATCATTGATAAAGATATTAAACAGGACTGACCCCAATACTGAGCCTTGGGGAACACCACTTGTAACTGACCACAGTCTGGAGGTAACTCCATTCACCACAACTCCCTGACCCCGGCCACCCAGACAGTTTTTCTACGCACTGAAGAGTGAAGCTGTCCAAGCTGTGAGCTGCCAGTTTCTCCAAGAGAATGCTGTGTCAGAGGCTTTACTAAAGTCCAGGTAGACAACATCCACAGCCTTTCCCTCATCCAGTAGAATAGGTCACCTTGTCACAGAGATCAGGTTGGTCAAGCAGGATCTGCCTTTCATAAATTGATGCTGTCTGGGCCTGATAAGTTGGTTGTCCTATACATATTGTGTAGAGACAAACTTCTGAAGGTGAATCAGGTCAGGTGTTAAGGGTTATGAATACCTCCAAGAAATAAGACACTTAATGTTGTCTGACTACAAATGTCAGTTCTAAATTACACGTCACGTTATAAATTAAAAAAAAAAATTAATAAGCTGTCATTAGTGTCCTAGTGTTGCATGGGTTAAAAATTTTAGTTGGCTGACTTATTTGGATTTGACTGCTGCTTATTGCTTTTTAATGCAAGAAATAGAAGCAGAAATCAATAAGAAATGTTTAGAAACCTATGAGACTAATATATAAAAGTTTTATTCATAGAGGAAGAGATGTTCAGCCTTTTTGAAAATGATCATTAGGGTTTTTTCAGGATGAGCATCTTACATTCTTAGTTACTTTTCTATACTACTTATGTATATGATTTCATGTATTAATTTTAGTTTTATTTAAATGTCAAAGACAATACAATTTTTTTGAATGAAAAGAGAAAGGTTCTCTGGAAAGGAACCCTTAGCATCCTATTTTATATATATATACGTATATATATGTATATGTTTATATTTTTATTTATATGTTTTCTTGATTATTTCTTTATTTAACATTATAAATTAAAGCTATATGAGCAAAATTTCAAATATATAAGTATTTTAATATTGTTGTTTCAGTGATCTTTCATCTGAACACTCAATGACTTCTGAGTGTCCTCCAGAATAGTATTTTAAACCATATGTCCTATGGTATCATCATGAAAAAATCAAGAAAGATAAACCTAGTCAGTTGAAAATAATTTAACTTGAATTCAAATACCTTCTTTTCATCTTGATTTCATGTGAAGTACAAACTATATATTCCTATAACTCAGAATAGGTTGCAATATTTGGATCTTTAGCTGTAGGATATCAAACTGCTCCGTGATAATTGGGAGAGTCAGTGAAATGTAGAATGTCACAGAAGTGCTTTCTCATTTGCTTTGCTTCATCTCTTGCAAACACTGTGCATCTGACCTGCTGTCATCAAATACAAAAATAAATTACTAGTGTTATGTTAGATGAGGTTTTGTTTGGTTTTTAGAAATTGTTATAAATTTAATTTTGTCGCATTCCTTGGTGGTGGTTTATAAGAAACTGAAACACTGCAAAGATTGTTTCTAAAAGCTAATATAAATGTAAGATTTCTTCAGTTTTTGTTTCAGATGGGGATGCTGGCTAATTTATAGGATAATCTTACATTCTATCACATTTTGTTCGCTTAATATCTGCTTCTAATACAGATGCTGAAAGACATTATTTTCCAATATGCACAAATGAATCCCATCATACACTTGTGCACTTGTCGTGCCAATACCTCCACTAGCACCGCTCTGAAAAACAAACCAGTAAACAGATATTTCATTATCATGAATCTTTAAATTTTTTAAAGTTTTTTAAAAATAATCAATAAAATGGATTTCATTTTTTAAAATCAGTATTGAACAGACAAACTAAAGGAAAAATTAATGCATTTATACTGCACTTACAAATTTGATATTCAACTCAATTGTCTTCTTTACAGATTTGTCCCCCTTTTCTAAAAAGACAGCTGAAGAACACTGGGAAATTTTATCACTGTCAAGTCTGATGTTTTGAACTAATATTGACAGAGGAAATAATCTTCACATTACTTCTTTCAGAAGTCACAACTTTAATCCATTTAAACAAATTACATTAAGTATCTGAGAAGAAATTGACAGTCTCATCTCCTTGCACTCATAGGTTTTTTTGGACCTGGAGATGAAAATTACAATTAGTGTATTTTCTTGATAAAAGTCCAGAAAACTGGGATTCTTCTCTGAAACAGGAGTGAAAAGTTTACAAGAAATTAGTTTCTATGTATGTCCCAACACTGAGAGAGCGCAAACTGGTCTCATGCTGAATCTCTCCTGTTTTCGACTGCTACCCTTCTGTAGCAAGGGTCTAAATGTGCAAAGCAAGAAGTCATTAGGTTGTGTTCAACAGTCAAACAATCCAGTCCTTCACCACTTTTCCATTGATTGCATGGTTCACTTTGGAGTGACACAGTAGACAGGGCTTTTATTAAGGGCTGATGAATCATCAAGAGTGTTCGCATTTGTAGATGAGGTGTGAGTAATAGTAAGACAAATTGCCTGGCACACATTCAGTTGGACCTCTGTGACACTGTGCAGGCTAATTTTCACTCATTTGTTCATAACTTTACCTTTATTTAATGCTATGCGAGAGCATAGCCTGAAACATACTACAAAAACTGTCTGTGCCCACACTTTTTCAAATCCATGCATAAAAATGGGACTTACCCTTACTTTGTAAATGTAATTAAAAAAAAAAAAAGCAAAAAGGAAAAGAAGGAAAAACCGGACCCAGACAAAACTCGGGTGTATATTTCTTTCTCTCTCTGCATAAAACAGGAGAAAAAAAAGTAAAGAAATGGAGAGAATAGTACATTAGATTTTTATATTCTCTACAGAAGCCTAATACCAGCGTCTACTAGTGATTATGTGATATAGTGGGCTTTTTTTTTTTTTAATAATAGTTCTTATGAAAAATTGCAATTGAGGCCTGCAATTGTTAAATTCAAACTGCTTTGAAATATCCAGATATTTTTGTGTCATTCCACACACCACAAAGAAGATCGGGATATAGGCTACCCAAAAGACTTAGGTCAGAAGATAAAGCAGAAATTAAGTAGATGGTAGACATTTGATCTGTGTTTTAAAAAAGTCATGATCCAGAATTTAAGCACCTCATATGATGAGAGAATGCTCTTAAGCCTCTGCTTCTGAACATTTCTAAACCTGTCACTGCGTGAGCAAATCTCTTTTCCTTGAACAATCCTAATTATAACATAGAAACTATTTCCTTTTGCCAGTCCACTGCTGTTGGCGTTTTGAAAGTACTCTTAGGACTAGCTGACAATACAAAAGCTCCACAGCAGAATGCACATGTAATTTTCAAGTTCAGTTTTGGGAGAAGAAATCTCCAGTAAGAGCTAAAAAAGAGGTTGCAGCAGTCATTCAAGAAGTGAAAAATCTTAATCCTAACTAGGATCTTCATAGCCAAACCCTAGCCAAACTTTCATCTTCTACCAGTCAAGGAGTTCTCTTGTGAGTCTACAGTTTGTTTCCCCTCCTCCCACTGAGAAAAAAATTGCAAACTTCCTGGTGTGACAAAGAGAGTGTTAAATCAAGGAACAAGATCTCCTGAGACACTTAGCAGTGAAGAGGTACACCTGGCATTTATCATCAACCACAAAAAAATTGTACATGGTTTATGTTTAAGCTACTTATTTTGAAAAAATAAAAGGGATGGCAGAATAAAAAAAAATAAAAAAAAAAAAGAGAGAGAGAGAGAAAATAAAAAGAAAAAAAGAAATAGACACTCTGGACATATGACAGCTGTCCCAGACAAGATTTGTTTATATGTCTGTATTTCCTTCATTCATAACTAGTGCGGTAAACTCAGACAGGCTGGTCAAAAATTATATGGATAATAACTGTAACAGGAACTGAGGAATCTTTTATTCTGAGGATTATTAGGCTATTAATACCTTTAGGAGTAGTACCTCAGTAGTACCTCAATAGATAACCTGGAATTCATGTGCTGATATCCATGATTATTTCATAGTTGATTTATATATTCAATTTTAACCTATCTGAGTTAGCCCCAAGGAAGTAATGAGGATGAAGGGCAAATTGAAAAAGCAAAAAACAAAACACCACTAGGATCTACTTTCTTGTTGATGTCTCTCATTTTTCTCCAAGGACAATAGCAACATTTACTTTCACAGATCTGGAAAGAAATTAAGTCCAGTAAGTCTCAAAAGCTTTGATTGAAGAAAGGGACATTGAATATAAGGATTGGATGAGTTAAATTAGCCACCAAGATGCCTGATTGAGAGAATTCTGAAAGAGATGAAAGGAGTTTCTGGCAGTAAGGCAGAAATGCACACTGAGACAGACTGAGTAATATGACTAAAAAAAATGTTATTAAAAGAAAAAATGAAGATTTAGATGCAAGAAAAAAATGCACAAGAGCTTTTAAAAATATTTAAAGTGACTGGAAGTGAATGAACAATGTTTTAGGCTATTTAAACTGAATTTGAAAGGGAGCTCCTTTTTCTCCTCATTATTTCAATCCTGACAGTGTGGAACCTCAGCGAAAGGAAAAGATATTAATATCAAATAGCTTCTTTCTTTGTACTCCCCTGTGTAGGAAATTATGACTTCAGTATTATTGCCTGGCTCTCTGTTGCTATCGGTGTAACCTGTCTGCAAACGTCATCACAGCATCATCATGGAATCATAGAATGGCTGGGTTGGAAGGGACCTTAACGATCATCTGATTCCAAACCCCCTTCTGTAGACAGAGACACCTTTCTGTTGACAGGTAGCTCACAGCCAATCCAACCTGGCTTTGAACACTTCCAGGGATGGGGCAGATGGGTACTTCAGAACCTGATTATTTTGGGTTATCCATCCACTATGCACTTTGCCCATTGGAAATTAGGTTCAAGACGTGTGACCTGAGTTCTTTAACTACCTTAGGTTTGCACTGTCCTCTTTTTAGTATTTAAACTTACCGTTAATACTGTGACTGCAACTTTTTTATTGCTTGGTTAGTTTGGTTTGTGAACACGTGATTGTGAAAACATCAGTTTAATGACTATGCAATTTAAACAGCACCAAAAAAATAATATAATTTTGAACCTGCCCGACTGATAACACTAGAAGCTCGCATACACAGAACTCAAAACAAATTCATATTATGCAGACTTTCAGAAGCAACTTGGCTTCTGAAGAATAATAAATACATCTAATGGCCTATTAGGCAAGGGTATTCAAGGAAAAAAACCCAAATCATTCAACAAACAGTGACTACATAGCACAATGAAAAAAATTAAATATAGAGAAGTAAATGTGTTTTGACAGGCTAAATGCATTTTACTCTTACTACAAAAAAACTGTTTTCTTCTTATTTATGGCTTTCCTTAGGGAAAATGTGTCCTTGTTGCATATTCCTTTTTAAACACCCTGTAAAGCCATTATGACACCTGCAGTAGAAAAACTTGATTGGTTTATGCCTGCACAGACAGAACCGTGGTGCTGTAAATTTAAGAGCTGCCAAACTGTCCACGCACACTACGCTGGAATTGCCTGCGATATTCTATTATTTTTCTTTAAATATTTTATGCTTGTGACACAAATCCAATATTGCTTGCATGGCTGGATGATGTTTTCAGATTCCAAGGTCATTTGCTGCGACCAGGGGTCATGAACCCCACTAAAAAAATAAAAAAAAACCAAAACATTTTATAGCTCTGTTTCTGGTTATATACTATTGTATTTTAAAAAAAGCCTCTTTCTCAAACATAATCTGAAGATTCTGACATGAGCATGGAAAATGTCAACACATTAATGAAATGGGAACAGTCAGGTAATCCTGAATTCTTTCTGCCATTGGTAAAGCTTTTAACTTTTCCGTCTGTCACATGATTGTGAAAATGTAAAGGCCAGCAAGTGATGGTTTAGCCTTCTACATAGGACCCAAAAAAAATCACCTGTTTCACATGCCAATTTGCATTTATGTCACTCCAAGTTATGTTTAAATAAATCCCAAGCACCCAATCCCCTTCTGTTCCAAATATCAAATAAATAGCTCGGTCTTACAAGACGCTAGCCATCAGAAAACAATTTTAACCCATGAACCTGGGTATAAATCTTAGCCTAATTTTCCATCTTTAACACACACTTGAAAATAGATTCAGAGACTCACAAAATGGTTGATGTTACAAAGGACCACTGGAGGTCATCTGGTCCCACTGCCTGCTCAAGCGTCTGAAGCCCAGTACCCAGGACCATGTCCAAACGGCTTTTGAATATCTCCATGGATGGAGACTTCACAATCTTTCTGGGCTGTCTGTGCCAGGGCTCAGACATTATCACAGTGAAAAAAAAAGTTTCCTGATATTCCTTAGGAAACTTTTGTATTTCAGTTTGTGCCCATTGCCTTTTGTTCTGTTAGTGGGAACTACTCAAAAGATGCTGGCTTCATCCTCCCTTCATGTATTTACATACATTGATAAGATCTCCTCATGAGCCATTACTTCTCCAGGCTGAACTGTCCTAGAGCCCTCAGCCTTTCTTCATAGGAGAGATGATCCTGTCCTTTAATCATCTTTGTGTCCCTATGTTGGACTCTGCAGTATGTCCATGCCTCTCTTGTACTGAGGGGCCCTGAACTGGGCACAGTAGTCCACTGTGACCTCATCAGAGCTGAGTAGAGTGGAAGGATCATCGCTCTTGACTGATGCCAGTACTTTGCCTAATGCACCCCGGGATCCCATTGGCCTTTTTGTCAAGGGCACAGCACTGGTCTTGTTCAGCCAACTGTCCGTCAGGACTTCAAAGTACAAATTTACTTTCCAGCTAATTGGTCCCCAACATATACATATGCATGGGGCCGGTCCTTCCTGGGTTCAGGACTTTGCACTTTCCCATGTTGAACTTTGTAAGATTCCTGTTAGCCCATTTCTTCAGCCTGAAATTCCACTGGATAGTCACAAGACCCTCTTGTGTATGAGGCACTTATCCCCAGTTTTGTATCACTAGCAAACTAGTTGAGGGTTCACTTTGCCCCATCATCCAACTGAACAACGAAGATTTAAAACAGGATTTACCCTTGGAGTACACCAGTTGATTAGTGGTCTCCAACTAGACTTCTCGCTACCGATCACCACTCTCTGGGCACAGCTGTTCAGCAAGTTTTTAATCCACCATGAGATTGAAATCATTCATTCAGCATTCTGCTCATCCAGTCACTATTTCAACAGCTTCTCCATGAGGATCTTATGGAAGACCATGTCAAAAGCCTTTCTTAACTCAAGGTGGACAATATTCAATGCTGCTCCCTCCACTATCAAGGTAGTCATCTCATGGTCAAAGGTTGTCAGGTTGAAAGGTGTATTAAGTTCACAAGGAAATGCCTTTGCATCTGGGGACAGCAGGAGTAAAATCCTGGGGAAGAGGTCAAGGTTTTTCCTTTCCAAGACATTTTCAGTTTCAGAAGGGTCTGCAATGGACCCAATCGCAGTGGACTTGGTGGGGCCTTTGTAAAATATATTTAAGAAAGGTCAGAAAATACTGGATAGAAAGGAAGAGGAAACAAAACCAACAAGGGGAACACAAAGATAGAGGAGCAGAAGGTGGCTGCATGACAGGGTAGGCATACCTTCCAAAGGCACAGCAGTTCATGGGTGAGATCCCATTGGAGCACCCCGAAGGGAGTACACCCCAGGAGTGGTGTACCCCAATCCCGTGGAGCACACGTGTTGGAGCATAGGAAAAGAATGGGAAGGAAGGAGATATCAAGAGAAGCTGCTACATCCTGACTGCAACCCCCACCAACCAGCCCAGTGACATCTGTTGACTCACTGAAGTTACTGAATCAACTGAGTGCAATCCATGATGATAACAGGGTGCAGAGGACAAGAGTGAAGTTGAGCCTTTTGTATAATCAAATCTACTCTTAAAGTACAAAAGGGGATGAAAGGTGTAAACACTTTTTCTTTTTTCTTGTGGTTTTTAGGGTTTTTGGCTTGTTTTTTTTTTCCTCCACAGTTCAAGTAAGTAATTAAATATTTATTTTGATTTGCAATAAATACCACTAATTTCTGCATGTTGCCTGGTTTGCTCACTACAGCAACTGGTAAGTGATCTGCTTGTCTTAATCTTGACTCCAGAGTTTTCTTGCTTCTATTCATCTTTTTTTTCTACCAGCTGCACTGCTTATTTTCTCCAATTAACTAGCCTACAGTGGATTTTTGGAACTGTTTTACGGAAAACTTGGAGCACTTTAAAAAAAAATCAGCGTTATTACTCCAAATTGCTTATCTCAGTGTGCCTCACTACACTTACATGGTATGAGACTCAAGTGCTATCATATAGTCTGTAAATGAAGTAATTGAACTCTATCTTTATACCACTCAGTACATTTTTTCATCACTAATGCATCTTTATTAATCAGCAGCACAAAGAACTTCAGTTTTTTTAAATCTCACCGATTTCAGGAATAAATTGTAGCTCAGATTTGTTGAGTTATTACAGTGTATCCTTTAAGAGAAAAGAAATATGAACTAAAATATTTCACATAATACATGCAAAAGCATGGTATTGCATGTATTAAAACTTACAAAATGGAACATAATTCCCTGTCATGTAGCAGAAGTGTACATAATCATCTGACTTATTTTCAGAAGTATCAACCTAAAAAAAAGGTTAGTAATTTTAAGTATTTGATAAATTCTTCTGGGGAATCCTAATGACATCATAAACCACGACAGAACATTGTAGGTGGTTATTTAACCACTATCCTCTAGCTGAAATTTTTTAGTGAAGGAGATGTGATAGAAGAGAGGACTTAGAAATGGTAAGAGAGGAAGGGTACAACACCTCTATGTAGTCCTCCTGGAGACACTTGAATGAAATAGGGTCATCCAAGGAGAGTTATATATTATTTTATACTATTTTTTGTTTCATAACATCACTGATTTTAGAAGAAGGCCAGGGATATGTCTAAATATTTTGGCCCGATTTTGTATTCAATCCACTGATTGTTCCCACTAACCATGTTCCATTCATAAAAAAGTTTTGGTGCATATAAATCAATTCCTTTTAGAGGAAATAGAACTGCAAGCTCTTCTCTAAAATGTGCTGCTCACCTTAATGGAGAAAAGTGACCTTAGAATCAATGACTGGATTTTTCAACATTTTTGGCCAAGTGTTTGAGGGATGTTCAGTCCTACCAATTAGACTAATCCTAGTGTGACAAAAAAACCCACTAAAGTAAAAATTGTGTAGATATAAGTAGCTTAGAAGCAATCATTTCAATCTTCTGGGCTGTTTCTACTGAGCCAAATTGCTTGGCACTATAGGCTTTATCTACAGTGGATACAACGATAGGCTAAAGTCACCACGTAATCTGAAAATTACAGACCATAACAACTCAGTTCCATGCTTCTAATATTTTCCTTTAGCTATCACAGCCCGTAAAATACTCCTCTTTCCACTCTCTCCCCAAATTTTCTGACAATATGGTTTAATTATTCTTACTTATCTATCCCTCAGCAGTTACCCCGTTCATATTTCTGCCAAGAACTTCCAATACAAACAGACTTCTATGAAGCATTATTCTCCTCTACTAGAGCCCTTTTCACCTGCCATTTTAAAGACTCCTGCCATGCAGAATGGCTGCCTGCCATCTGTTTGCAGGGAGGAAGAAAGCATTTAATAATTCACAGCATGGATGACAAGTAATGTTTGACATTTTCCTCTGATTGCAATATACTTAAGAAAATATTTTATGTCTGTAGAAATGATTCTTTCATTCAGTGGGTAGGAGAGTTTTACTTGTCACTCAGATAATCCAGAGGCAAGAAGATCAAGGGAATAGAAGCCTTTCTAAAGTTGTTGTGGTTTTTTTTAGCATCAAGAGCCCTATTAATTCTATTAGCACTGAACATTTTCAATTAATAATTAAACATAATCAAACTTCACATAAATCAGAAGAGGCTTAATGGTATGCTCTGGTCAAGCTCAAATATACAGATATTCAGCACAATGAAGGGTTTATTTTCTTAAACTGAGGAAATAGATCTGATTTTTTTTTTATTTAGTAGTAGACTTGAATAGAAAAGAGATTAAATAGAAAACAAATCCCAGTGGAAATAATGTTTTTCAAATTCAAGCCTGTGGCAATGAACCAGGATATATCAATTTCAGTCATTTTTCAGATCTGTGCATAGATCACATCTGCCAGTGGCTGTCAAGTAATTGTGAAAATTTAAAAAGCCTGATAATGCAAAAGGAATCTTGCTGGGACAGAAGGTGAGATATAACTATAGGTCATAATCAACCACATCCCATATTAGCCTGACTTCTTAAAAAATTTTTCCTGTTACCATTAAAATTCACATTTACAAATGTTTGTTTAGAAGTATATCTCTGGATCTTCTGAGGGTCTGTGTTTCTCCAGCTAGCAACAGGCAAACTGACTTGAAATAGGTACAGTAAATTGTTCCAAGATTTTGATTCTCTTTTGATTTTGACACTCTTTTGATTCTAATTTCCATTCAAAAGTCACTTGTCTTTATGAAGAAAATAAATAATTTTCATACTCACCATCACAGAAGAAAATGTTTCATATGTATTAGTCTTTAAATTAATTACCTTTCCTGTCTTGAAGTGTATATTCATATTATTTGAAAAAAAATAGGAAAAAAAGACAAATTGCATGGAAGTAAAAGCACGCTTACATCGTATAACCAGCTAGAATACAGAAAACTACAAGTTCAGTTCTTATATTTTGTATTTAATTTATAACAGGGTTGTAAATAGAATGGAAGACAGTAATAAGCAAATAAGTATATCAAAAAACCCCACACAACATTAACTCTGTGTAAAAATGGATCAAAGATGCACAGACTTTCAAAAACAGGAGGGAGTACTCAAAAATGACCAGTAGGACAAGATTTTAACTTGTTAAACTCAACCATTGCAGGTGCTTTTTAACCCTTTATTTAAAGATTAGGTGAGATTTTTAAATGCTTTCAGATAGATTGGCTGCTAAGTGCTACCACAATCTTTCAATCATTGCAATTAGTAGCCTCTTAGCAATTTCTCTCAAAAGTTGAGGATAATCCAAAGTTGTTTCTGAGTGTTTTTTGGTTCTTCTTACAAAAACATTATTATCAGCTAAATACAGCTGACTTTCTTTAGACCATTCTAAGATTATTTTTAATTTCTTGCTTAATAAACATAATTAGTTGAGCTATATTTTCAAACTTCATACTGAAATAATACTCAAAGGAGTTCTGAAATAATTTATTATTTCAGACCCAAAGACTGTTTAAATTGTGGAATTGTACATATGAGCAAAGTTGTAAGGAAATTATTACACTGCTTTATTTTGAAATATACCATTTAAAAGAAAAAAATCTGTTTTAAACATATCATATTTATTTACCTGCAACCTTTTCCAAACAATATCAGCACACCTGGATTTTTTATTTTTTAATAGCTTTACATTCAAACCTTTTTATTAATACTATTACTATTTGGTATATCTACTGAAACACCTAAAAATTCTTATTGCTTTTCAATTTAAATCAGAATCTATTTCTACTGCACAATTTTTTCTCTGTTATCTAAATTATGTCAACTAAGTTGCAGTGTTTCTGACCGTGTAATCTATAAAGACAATAGTTCAGAATACGACAGCAGACGTGAACTTGCATAAAGATAGAGGAAATAGTAAGCACAAAATTCTTTTTTTTTCTGCTGAAAGATCATGGCAAAAAGTATTTTGTCATACATCAAAGTACAAAGTTTTTTTACTGAGGTTTAAGTGATATATCACCTTCCTACTGAAAAAACTTTAAAATTACCAACATTCAATTGTCTTCCACATACCTTGAAAAAGACAATTCACTAGGCAAAAAAAAACATTTCTAGAAAAAGGGCACATGAATAATTTTTTTTTTTTTGCTTTCTTTGCAGTTATTGCCTTATTAGTTTTAGCTGGGTCATGCAAAGAAATAAATTTAGTCAGAGGAACTGCAACTTTTCTCATTCTCTGCATCATCGGAGGCACTTCATTTTGAAGACTAAAACGATAACATTTTAGGAATACAAACTAGATGTTAAATGTTCAAGATTAACAAGATTTCTTTTCTTCAAAGTTTTTGAGGGCTGTTCTGTTCTTTGGGGGATTTTCCTTTCATTTTGTAGCAACCTGCTCAGAATGCATTTCCAAAGCTGGAAATGTGACAACAAAGTTAACTGAGTAGAATCCATTTTTGAAATCAGTTTAACCAACCTCTGTTCCTTATGTCCTTCTTTGGAAGCATGTACTGTTTCTTATACAATAATTGTATCATATTCCACTCTGGTGGATTTGAATATTATTTCCTAACAGACTTTCTGTTTTATATGCCTTAATTAAAACTTGAATTCTTAATGGTACCCTTAATTCTAATTTTCATTAGGAAGTTTCAGATATGTGACTGATGGTCACATACTAAGTTTAGTCTCCTTCTACAAGAAGTAGATACAAGATTTGTTTTATTTTTAATATAAATACAGTACTATAGTTTCCTTTACATTACATAGGTTTCTATATTTCCCAAAAAATATGTACTTAAGTATCAAAAATATCCCAGGTTTCTGAGTACCCAAAAGTTAGTTTGAACTGACCTTGTTTTCTTCTTCTTCTCAACCTTATCATCTATATCAATCACACACTGTCATTTCTTTTTCCTTCCAGTCTTTGTATCCCAGTTCATCATGTTTACCCTGGCACTAATCACTACTAACCTGTAGTTTACTGGGATTGTAAATATTTTTTCTTTGCTTTATAATGATACCTTTCCACCCTTCTTTTATATAAATTGTACTAATCTGTATTGATATCCCAGTTATAAGAATCTTCTCTCCAGGTTTCAGTTATGCCTACACGATCACAACCACCATCATTTAGCAATCTTTTTTTTTTTCAGTTTTCTTTGCTTGTCTCTCATTCTTCTAGAATCGTGTAAAAGCACTCTAACACAGACCTCTTTTGATTCTTGAAGTTTCATTCTTTTGGCAAATGTATCTTCTGATTTATTACTGTGCTACTAAAGGTGCCAAAAGCATAGCAGAACTCAGAGGACTACATTTTTATAACAGATAATATCTGACAGATAATAAAATCTGCAGTTATGTAATGCACAAAAAAAACCCCCACAAACCTTCTTGCTTCAGGGTTTAATCGGGAGCTAGCTACCTCTTCCTAGAAACAAAATTTCCTTAACATAGAAATACCTATTAGGGAATGTAAAATTCACTATTGCTCCTAATAAAAGTTGTGGAATAGAAGCTGTGGGAGTACCTTGGAACTTTTGAAGCTATGATCTATTTGGATCCCTAAGCAGGCACCTATATTAAAGATTTTCACATACAGGCTAAGAAGTCCTGAAGTTATGCAGTAAAATTAACTGGCAACATTTTAAGTTATGCTGTAATGTGTAAACAGGAGGAATTTTTCACTAGAATTTTTCTCCTCAAAAATATTTTTGATGGCATTGTTGATGCTCCATGTGCAAGATTTAATAGCTAAGAGTAAAAGGTAGGAAAAAAAATGAGCAGGAGGGCAACCCAAATTCTGCATTAATAAGAGTAACTCCTGAGCAACCAAAATTGATTCTACTCAGTGATAAGGATAAAGATGTTTTTTTTCTTTATATTCACTCTTTTTTTTTTTTGTTTACATGTTTGATTCGTTTTCTCAGTTACAGTTTGGGAGTTAATTAATTCAAATTCGACTCTACCAAATATGGGTGCTTATATCCATATCCTGACTATCTCTGTCATTTTTTTCTTCCACATAAATAAACTATTTTCATATTTAGAGCTTCTATTCACTCTAGACTTTTTTTGCTTCTTGCTGTGGATGTCATTTGTATCAAAAATAGTTTTCAGCTGATAATTGTGGTTTGTTTCACAGTTAATACACAGTAGCCATTAAACCAAGCAAAAATTTTTCTCTGGAAAATTTATTTCATTTACGTTCTTTGTCAAACTCACTTCATTTACAGACAAATGTAACAGAGATAACAGTAAAATACTTTTCGAATAAACCTAGCCTTATTTTTTGAATGTTTGGACATTTCTACATTAATCCACAATGTCTCAAAATTCTGAACCAGAAATTTCAATTCAACATGCATTTGAACCAGTAAATTATTGGGGTTTTAATGCTAGATACAGATAAGAGGATCCATATTGTCCTTCCATTAACAGGTAGCTACTAAACCATCTTGCTCGTCTTTCTACTGAATAGACAGTGGTGTGTGGTCACTCATCAGCCTGTATCAGATTGAAGTCAGTGCTACCCCTTTCATTCTCCAAATTTTGTATTGGTCACTGTATTGGTTTGAAAACAAACCAGTGGGAGATCACAAGGCAGGATTAAAATCTAATAGGAAAAATTAAAACTAAGTGAAATAATACAAGGGAAAAGCACTGACAAAGTCAGATACAACCTAGCACCCTGTCAGTCAGGGTGTTGGTAACAGTCCAGATGAAGTGGTCCTGTTGAAGCAGTGATCCTGTAGAAAAGAGTCTGGTCTTCACCTGACGGTCCAGTGGTGTAGCTCAAGCCCTCCAGAAATCCCGTAGGTAAGGGCTGTCTGTGCTCTTCCATACCTCTGATTATATACAGGTGGTAACTCTCAGCTCCTCCTCCTGGGCGGAGCCTCTCACAATGGGATGGTGAGTCACGAGGCAGGGCATTGATGGGCCCATGAACAGGAGATAGCCCCTGGAGGGAGTTATCAAGGGTGAGTCATGGTAGCAGATAACAAACGCTCCCCCACCTGTTTTAACAGCTTATGCAGATGGTGATAGAATACATGCTTTTGGTTACATCTTACATTGCAACCTAGGACAGTCACTCATCCCTAAACATAGACAAAAGACCAAATCTTAATCATACGCTATGAACACATAGAAAATAAGTCAACAGATATGATTAAAAAGCCTGAGAGAATTTTGAAAGCCATCTGTGAATACAAACTGTGGAACAACAGGATAACTCAGGCAAAAATCTTTTCTGTGCATAGGGAGACGCTATGGTAGCTAAGCTGCTAATTTTGTTAGCTTTAGATAGTTATCAAAGGTGAAAGGTGGTAGAACAGATGAAATGCATGTATAAATGGGTAGGTGAAATAACAATAATAATTATAATAATAATAATAAATAATAATAATAATAAGTGAAATAAATCCAAAGTGCACAAAGTGATGATGAAATTTGTGCAGTACTTAAGGCAAGATAAAGCTTCAAACTGTGTGTCTATGTCTCTGAATACACAGATATCCATACAGACGTGATTGCCTACCTTCTCTCTTGGCTTAATCCTGCTGATAAATTACCAAATGCAAATTGTCTCTTATACAAGAAAATTACTAAGGTTAATGCCTCCCTGTGGCCCAGGTTTAGGATATCACTAGGAAACTTCCTAGCCTGGTTTGGCTTTCACACTATTTCCCATTATTGCTCTTCCACATGGGTACTTATGAAGTTGTAATGTGCAGTTCAAGGGCAATCAAAAGAGACTTTAGTGCCTTAGGATGATTGCTAAGAGAATCTGGAGAACAAGTAAGTATTTTCTCTATCTTTCCAGTTGCAGGCAGTGACATATGAAGAACCAGATTAACTCAGTCTATTAATGACACCATGGCTTGTGCCACCAGCACAGTTTTGGGTTTTTTCAGTAATGAGATGGTGCATTTTTTGGCAACAACATCGAACCTCGTTTGGTTTTAATCTTGTTTTTGGGAATATTTTGAACCTTCTAAGTTCTTTCCGGTCTATACACAAAGACTTCGTTTTCTTTGCTTTTCTGGGGTTAAACCGGATCGCAACAGATGGTACCAGGCCTGCTGATGTCCAGTTGGATTCACTTTTCTCAAAGGGAAAAGTGGGTCTTTAGCTTTAAACTCAACTTGAAGTGGTAAAGGAGTAACATCAGTCTTGCCAGTGTCAAATGCAAATTGAGACATTGACCCAAATGGCTTTGCTTTCTTTTGTTACAGTTACATTAGATATCTTACAGTTTTTACAATACAGTAAGCTTTTTCATTGTTTGTTTATTTCTTTCTTAAGGAATCTGCTGTAAGTCCAAATAGACACCAAAATATCTACTAATTTGTAATGTTTTGTTTACCCATCATACACAGTCAAATCCACACTATGTGTGTTTCCAGTGCTGGAAATTAGACAAATACAGTGATATTCTATCTCGCAGTATAAGTACGTTCACCAAGTTCCTACAGATTGCAAAAGGCTGACATCTTCTTTGCTCCAGTTAGTAATACTAGAATTGGTTTCAGTATTTATTCCCACTGATATTTTTCAGGTGATGATAATAGTGATGATGGCCCCAACTCCATGATACCACGAAATAAGGAAAATGAATTCAAGTTCTTTCTTGAAATAAAATAAATAAGTAAACAAATAAACAAATAAACATCACCCCCAAAAAACCCCAAGAAAACAACAGCAAACTATTGACTTATTTAGGCATCACTTTTTATCCTTCTATAAAAATTTACAATCTGTCAGAAATGAAAAAAAATCTCTTTCTCTGAGAGAAAACAATTTTTTCCTGTTTTCTTTTCTCGCCATTCAACATTTTCATCCGGGATAGTCTGCACTTAATTAATTTTGCAGCTGTTCGTAGGATCATAACCTTTAATCTAATCTGCATTTTGCTTTGCTGAGTTCAAATCATATAGAGAAGAGCTCAAGCATTGAAAATAGCATATTTTCATAAAACACTTAAATCTTTCCAGATCCAAGAACTCTACATCACTTTTTACAAATATTTCTGACCAAGTCTACAAAAAAGTATAAAAATTTAACTGCTCTGCCAAGAAAGCATAAGATAAGGATTATAGATACATAATAAGATTAAAATACTTTGTTCTCTTTTGCTACCTGTAAAAAGTTTGTGCATACCTGTTGCTGTGGTGCAGCCCATCGTCGGTGTGTGTGATTCAGAGTGGATAGATTTCCCCTCGCAGGATTTTGTCCCTGAGGGCAGATCCAAAGAAGATCCTGCTGCATAGCGTCTCACGCTGGCGTCCCCTTCCCCTGTTACAGAGCCTCCAATAAATCGTAGGTTCTGACAGGGCAGTGGGGTTTGAAATTCCCTCCAACTATTCTGTTATTAGTTCGTTTAAATTTGTTTCTCCCCTGAGATTTCTCTATTGGTTCCCTGTCATGTACCATCACTTTCTAATTGGTTAGCTCTTTTGTACCTCCCTCACTTTGTAACCCCTTAAAGCCTGCACCCAGAGAGCGAGACGGGGTCTCTCTGGTCGGCTCCCCTTCAAGCTGTTATCGCCCTGCCCCGCCATGGGCAGAGACAATAAAACTTGGACTGAAGTCACCGAGAGTCCGACTCTTTCCTCTTTGCCTTCGCTGCTGCCTTGTAACAACTAAGAACTGCTTGCTGCGAACGGCTTTCAGGCCAGAAGAGCCGGGGCACCCGCACCCCAGTTTCCTTACACCTATTGGTCGCTGTTGTTTTGTGCGGGCTTAGAATCCCACGGCCGCAGGCCAAGCCAAAGCCAGGCACGGCAGCGTGGCACATACCCATCCGAGATACTCATAATTCACTAATTTTAGTTGTATTGTATTCTAGTTGATTTGAGACGTTAAAATAAGGAAATATCACAGAATCAGAGCCATACAACAATTCAGCTGTGAAGACTTCAGGAGGTCTCTAATCCAACCTCCTGCTCCTAACAGGCTTAACTCTGAGGTCACACAGACAGCTCTGGGCTTCATTTAGTTGGATTTTGAAAATCTCTGGGGATAGAAACTGCGTATCCTTTCCCAGGAGCCTGTTTCACTGCTTGACTCTCTTCATTGTTGTTGCATGGGAATTTAGAAGAAAATAAATGCTCTTGTGGTTCAGCTGGTCCTGAGAGATCAGAGGGGCTGGGTGTGGCTGAGCTTAATTTCTGATTATGGCCAATTTAGCACTAGAAGTCTGGCGGAGTTCAAAAGAACTTGCACGAGCAGACATGCACAAATAGTGCAATTTACCAATCCAGAACTATAGGTCTGGTCACGTTCAATAAGGACTTGGCACAATCCAGATTCAAAAATAGTATGGTTTATTGAAGCCACAGGGAAGCAGGTTCAAGTTTGCTAGGATAAATGCACTAATTACAGAGTGTTAATATGTGCTGTGACAGAAAGTAGAGCAAGAGAGACTCTAATAGTACTGTGTATGTTTAAATGAATATTCCAGTAGGTGTGCTCCTATGAAGTTGGAGGAGAAAACTTGTCTAAAGGCACTCTTTCAGGAGAGGAGGAGAGACATAGTCCATCGACTGACCCTGAACAGGTAGGGATGTTTTCCCCCTTCAGTTCTTTCTGTCCTGAAGCACCCCTTTCATTCCATAAATTTTGGCCTGTCCCAATGTGATTGAGCAATCATGTTACAGGTGGGGTTTAGCAACTTTAGTCACACGAGCATTACACGTCCCATGCTCTCCTTCATTTGCATCCCAAGGGTTTGTGAAATTCATACTATGAATACGTCCTTTTTAGAAAAAGTGTAAGTCAGGTCTCCACTATCAATCTCCTGTACAGATGTTCCTTCTAATGCCTCAGAAATTCAACAGCAATTTTACTTCTATGCTTTACTAACTTACAAAAAGAATACTGGTTCTACTTAAAATTGATTTTTTTTATCAATTCAGGAAAATACAGATGGGAGAAGAGTTAGTGTGGGGTTGTTACAGAAGAGAAAAGAGGATTACTTGTAAAACCCCACAGATTTTACTGAACATAGTCCTGCCATAAAGTATTTCTGGAAGCACAGGTTCTGGATGATGAGAGGAGATATGACACAGAGACTGTTGAATATTGACGTGATTTGTCATAGAGATAGTGGGGGAGGTTAGTTTAGTTGTTTACTTTCTGTTGAGGAGACTAAGCTTTCAGCTCTTTCTTGTCAGGAATTACCATCTTTCAGAAGACATTTCAACCCTTCATAGTCATGGAATTTTTAATGACTGATTGTGCCTTGAGTTTTCATTCCCAGCAATATCTGTAATTCAAGGTAATGCACAGATGTAGTTCCCAAATAAAATTCAGATGAATAAAGTCATTAAAATATTTCAGTAGCATGTTTTATCATTTTAAACTATCCAGAATCCTTATAGGCTTTTAAAATTGTTTATGCACACTTTGGGCAGCCATCAGTTAAGGAAGCAAATAAGCTGTTTGGGTATCTAAGAAAAGCAATGAAAGTTAATACAGAGAACATTATTTTATTATTGCTTTACATTTTTTAAAGCAGCTAAGCATCACACCTAACTTTATAAGTGCTTATGTATTCTATGTAGCCCCTAGTTAAAATAATAAATATGATACCTCTTTCCTGTAGAAAACAATAGCACATCACATTTTGTATGCTGTCATGCTACCTAATCCATGAAAGTAAATTACTGCTCACATTTATCCATATTATTTATTCACTGCAGCAACTTGGAATCTCATTCAGCTTTCTTTACCCCTGAAGCATTACTTGTGAATTAGAGGTCTTTAGCATGAGAAGAGTTGCCAGAATTAAAGAATACAACCCTCCTTTAAGTATCATTAAGTATTTTCTAAACATTTTTTATTCAACTAAAGGAGGGAGGGAAAGCATTTTGTTTCATGTACTCTCATTTAGGTGCTTGCACATTTTAATCTTGAATAGAATTTCTGGGATAATATATTGGTAGCAACACTGGCTGCAGTGAGCATATGGAGGGATCAGGGCAAAAAGCAAGATCATAACCCTGCACTTCAAGAGAAGTTTTCCCCAGTTCAGAGATTACTTTGCAAGTATTAGGGAGCAATAATTAGGCTGCCCAACAAGGGAAGGTGAGTCAGAAGCACTGAGTCATAAAAAAGGCAGATGCAAAAAAGTAACCACATCAAGGAGGACCCAGGGTGGGGAATGGCAAATCAGGATCAGGATCAGAGCCAGGGAGAGAAGTCAAAGTCAAACATAGTTCAGTGGTCACTCAACTAGACTCTAGTTCTGCATGATCAATTCAAAACTGATTTGAACCATTTTGGATGGACATAGTCCATTTTGAGTTTGAACAGAAGAAAACCCTTCTCTTAGAACAACGGTTTATAGTATCTGGACATCAATTTTATGATATCCTAAGAATTAGGAATTATAGAAAGCATAAAACAATCTAGTAGCATGAAGGTGAGATTTTATCTCAAAATTAATGGGGAGAGAGATAAGAGAACACTTTCTCTTGCTTCTTTTCTGATTATTTTGTGATGATAGTGTGTTGTAAGCAAGATTTTCAATCTAATGCAGGGAACAAGTACTTTATATGCTGGAGCCATAAGCCATGTCACTTTGGATGAAAGGTTAAGGTTTTTGTCTTCCCCAGCCACTGGTGGCCATTCATTCAGTCTTCACCCTCAAGTCTGGATCTTGCTCGTAGCCGTGAATGCTTCAAACTGCTTGTTTTCTGACAGAGTGCTGAAGGATGCTGAAATAATTGAAATGAACTTTGCTTTTTGGATCAACTGCTAAGGAGGCCAGATGACATAAAAGTGACACTTTGGAGGCAAAGAAACCTTCTTTGAATACATATCAGAAGCCAGTATTGTTTATATAAGAGTAACTATAATGTAGATTTTGAACTACATTTTTTATATGACAGTAATGAAAGAATAGCAACATTACTACAAAATCAGACATCTTTTGTATGTATATTTGGTTTTTTGTTTGTTTTACCAGCTCTGCTAGTGTTATTTTACCCAAAAATTGTGACATTCTATAGTATTTATCATGCACTGTTCTCCTAGGAGAAAGAAAACAAACAAAAAAAATTGTATCTTACATTTTAAGATGGGTTTGCTAATATCCATTTCTAGTTCAGACATATATCAAGATCTGATATTAAACTGTTTAGTATTCCTTAAAGTAGAGAAATAAAGCTGGGGGTTTTTGTTTGGTTTGTTTTGTTCGTCAGGGAAAAGTAAAAGCTGACATGTAGAATGAGACAGTTTTACCAAATAGCAGATATTACTGCTATATTATTATTTCCAATCAAAAGGACAGATACTTCCCTTGTAAAAACAAACAAATAAAAAGAAAAATACATAGTCTATTACACACTAACCTCACACTATTTTTCAATGTAGTTACATTTGATTTAAGGAAAGCAAAAATGCAGTGTCTGTTGCACAGTCTGCTTCTACTTTGGAGGGACAACAGGCTTCTGCTCTGGATATTGGGTCGACAAAATTGTTATGATAAATACAATAGAAGGAAGTTCTACAAAGAACATTCTGACTCTCATTAAGCCAGATGATAACCCAAAATTCAGCTTAGTTTCTAAAGTGTTTAAACTCTCATGGTTGGCTTTGTTCTTAGGCAAATACAGGATCAGGGCAAGGGAGAAACCTGACCCCTAAATACTTCTCATAGTGCTTTATTTATTCATTTATTTTATTTTCAACAGAAGTACATGTGGAGATATTTAAAAAATCAAACTTTGAGGACTAAGTGTTCACATACACCAAACAGTTCTGATTACAACATCAAAAAGGACAGTCTGTGGGCTTATGGGCCCAAAAATAGGATATCTATCTTTGACCAGCATGAACTGTGTCACTGAAAAAATCATATTCAAGGTAATTATTCTAACTACTACTTCAAGAGAATTGAAAAAAAGCTATTTCAACTTCCTCTTGTTCTTTTTAGTCTGAGGTTAAAAGCAGAAATATCTGAATTAAATGAAAAAGATTATCTCTTATAGTTACCTCTTATTAAGCTTTTGCAGTACACACCAAGTGACAATGTAATACCACACCATATATCATACTTTGTTCAGCAAAGTTTTCCAGATGAGTTAATAACAGACAATAAGTCACAATTAATGAATAGCTCTTTCCATACATTGCTCAGACATATAAGCTTTTGCAAAGAATAGAAAATAGTTTTGTCATAAGATTTTGAGTCTTGTAGCTGGGTAGAAGCTTTGCTAATATATTAAAGAAATTTCAAAATGGTATTTTCAGATAAGCTCTTTACCTATATCTAAATGATAAAGGCAGTAATCTCATGGCTAGTAAGTGTCCTGTTTTGCATTACATATACTTAAAGCCAAATTAGTGTAGCCAGACATTTTACTCCAGGAAAATTAAATGAATCACATTTTATGATAAAACTCTTAAAATAACTGTGTCTCAGAAGGCGGAATAATTTTTAAAAGGAATTTCATGATATCCTGTCGAGGTAAGTATATGTATTCCTAAATATACATCAATGTCATACATCAAAGCCAGGAAGGAAAATTCATAAAAGATAAATAGATAAATTCTATGTTTAATAAAGCTCTCCAAGAGTGACAAAATTATTCAATACTTACATGTCTCTAATTTCATGGATAGTTTACATCCGGCTTTTGTTATTGCCTGGGTTATGAGGAAGTACTGAGTTTCTTTACAGAAATCGAATTCTACTTCTATATTGCTCATAAATCCTCATTGATTACTGATAACTGATTCCTATTATTCATGCCTCAAACCAGTAATTTTCTTCCACTGTATGTTTGACAAGACTGCTGTGTCTGCCCTGGGAGATAAAAGTTTCGGAGGTTTGTGTTCCACAGATCCTCTGAGTGGAGGATTGTGTGTTTTAGCACGATAGTTGAGAATTTGCAGTGTAAACAGCCAAGTATTGGTCTTAACAGGATGTCTGCACACATTTTAAATCTGCAGGAGAAATTAGCAGAATTTAATTGTATAGTTCTCAGTACCTTACAGACCATTCTATTGCCAAAATCTGGTCAATGCTAATGTAAATCTATACAACTAAAGACTTAAAAAGAATATTTAAAAATATCAGACACATTTGCATTAGAAATTGACACTGAAAATACAATATGCATTCATACTCCCATGTGGACTTTAATACGTGCAGAATTAAAACTGAAAGAAGTTGGAGAAGGTATTTTCAGCTTAATGGCTCCTTCGGTGGACAAGCTTTAATTTTCTAGAATAACAGTATTACAAACAAATCATCAGGGACAAGATCTGCCTGGTACTGTAATTTAATTGTGCTCCAAAGAGCATTAGCACTAACTTGTCTCAAGCCAAGAGTCTGTGCTTACTAGGTAGGCTCCATAAGGTGATAGTCATACTGGTTTTGGGACCTATATCAGTTCTGATGAGGCTAGTAATTTCTATTTTGAATATGTCAATGTTAATTTAATCATGCATTTATAAATTTTAATCAAACTATTTTATCTACAGTAGAAAGAAAAATGCATGTGTATAAAATTGTATACAATTTAAAGCAATACATTTAGCTAGTTCAAACTGACTACTTGATGAGGAAGAATTTAACAGAATCAGGTTTGTCAGCAGTACAAATGCATTTTCTCTTATGCAAAATTTAACTTTGAGGAACTAATATAACTATAACAAGATAAGCATATGTAATCTGAAAGCATTTTGCAGATATGGATACAACTTTTCACCTATAAAAAAATCAGTGAACAGCTGATAGCTAGATCACTGCATCACTTCAGATGATTCCTCTCCTCTGTGATGTTTTGTTGGTTTGGATTGAGGTTTTTTTGTTTGGTTGCTTGGTTTTCTGTATTCAGAAAATCAGAAATTAATAAGCAATGTCTTAGGAAAAATGAAAGATCACAAATTACTGTAGACATGGTCACAGCATTAGAACTCAGCATTAGATTAGTGAATTACGAAAAAAAATACCACATGCACACACTCTGTATCTTTTCATTTACACTTTCACAAATTAGGAAATCAAGTCAATTGTTTTAAGTTTAGCTATTTATATTACTGAGCACCTGTGAGTCTAAAGTGGAAAGAATTCACTTCCTCATTATTCATAATAACTATTTATGGATGACAAAGTATTATACCAGTTTTGCTAAGTTATAGGGAGAATGATTGCCTAACAGAGGCTGGTATTTGACATACAATCTATATTTTGGATTCAGATAGTGTAAGAGGAACATCAGGTTTGCCACCCTTTGCATATTTTCATTATATATACCACAGTGCAGCAGATATAAAATAAGGCTTCTCAGATGCCTTTCACTCATTTAGCTTATATCTGTGTTGGCTTGCAAACCACATTTTTGAGAAATGAAATTAAGGGTGTTTATTTTAAAAATCTCTCTATCATGATGTTAAAAGAAACACCGGCCATAACAGGATGGATACATTTCATTCTGTGTCACATATATGTTGCTATTTCTTATTGAGGCAAGGTACTAATTTTCAGATGAGTACTGAATCTGGAAGTAAAGAAGAGAGGAGGGGAGAGGAGGGGAGAGGAGGGGAGGGGACGGGAGGGGAGGGGAGGAGAGGACAGGAGAGGAGAAAGAAAAAAAGAAAAAAGAAAAGAGAAAAAAGGAGATCATTACAGCAGGAAAAAAAAGACTGAGTATGGACCAAAGTACAAACAGTCTTCCTAGGTACCTTGTCCTATTGAAATAGCAGCTTGAATTAATAGGCTATTTACTCAGCCCAAATACTGTTTCAGCTTCTTCTATTTTTATATCAGTGTCAGCATGTGCCATAGTTCTCTTCTTCCTGGCACAAAATTTTATTATTTTATTATAAGCAAAAGCAGAAATTGTCCAGAATGTTATTAAAACTTGAATCACCATTTCTGTGATATTCTCTTTCTAATAAGACAGCAGTGGCTCCAGACAGTACATTAGTGTAATTGTTTGGGGTATTACATATCATTTTCTATTTCTGTGTCTGTTTATATCAGTTTGGCATTTGATACAGAGAGCCAGTAGTGACATTTCAAGCAGAAGAGCCTGAATAGCATATTCTTGGAGTTCAGAATTTTACTTTCCATGCAGGAGTTTCAAACACTGACATTTTTCTCCTAGACTTGAATTGCTTTTTGAAAAGACAATATAAAATATATTTTCCTCTACATACCACTGAATGCTAAAGTGCTAAAACCACCCTATTTCAAGAAATATGGGTCTCATTCTACTGTAACTAGATTGCCAAGACAGACAAAATAATATGAGTCTTCATTTGAAAAAGAAATAAAAACTCAGCATTAAATAATAAATCTGTAAACGCTCTACATCTATCATATGCAGTTTATACAGATGGTAAAGATACAGGTGGTGCTTGGTGCTGCCTTATTAAATCTCTAATGGCTTTTCTAAATTTACTAATTCAGTAGTACAGATGAAATATTAAAAAAGCACAGAAAAACCAGTTGTAGAGGAATTCTAATAATTTCCCTGAGTTCAATATGGCTCATACAGTATTTACCACTGCTCAGAGACACTACATTCTCTATATACAAATTCTTAAGGGAATGGAAAAGTAGAGATAGGTAAATGTGGAACACTTCAGCCCAGTGGGATGAAGTGTTCATCCCATCGGGGAATTGCTAAAGATTCCAAAGAAAATATTTTATTTTCAGTAACCATGATACAGCTATTTGATGGGACAGCTGAGCCAGGAAGTGTAGTATGGTTCCTAGAACTCAAGGTATTGCCTGTTCTGTGCCATAACTACCTTTTTGACCACGTCTCTGGGGATATCTTCAATGCAAAATTCATTGTTACTGTAACAAAAATCATATAAAAATGACGGGTAAATATTGCTCAACTCCAATGCTTGGTAGGAAAATATATCTGAAGGTGCATTTTGATGATTGTCCTGCCATAGTAGTATTCCCAGTCCACTTTGAAGATGTTTTCCGAGTAGAAAATAATCTGTCTTGTTTGCTTTCATGGGACATCCAGGCTATTGTAGTCAACAGGTTAGAGACAGCAAGGGACCCAGACAGTTTGAAGTATATGTGGTGGTGTGTTCACATCCCCTATTCTGTGATGATCACTATCCTTAGAGAGGGAGTGTCTCTTCTCAGTCCTTATTGGTGTGGTTCAAAGAGTAATGGAGTCTAAAAACACCTTATAAACCAAGCATTACTGAGGCTGTAAGTAAGACGAGCAACAACACTCCCACACAGTAACAGAATCATGGAATCATAGAATAGTTTGGGTAGGAAGGGGACCTTGAAAGTTCGTCTACTTCCAACCTCCCTGCCATGGACAGAGACACCTTCAGTGAGACCAGGCTGGTCAGAGCCCCATCCAGCCTGGCTTTGAACATCTCCAGGGATGGGCCATCCACAGCTTCCTAGGGCAACCTGTTCCAAATCTTGCCACGCTCATAGTAAAGACTTTTTTCTAATATCTAATCTAAATATACTCACTCTCAATTTGAACCCACTCATTCCCCCTTTTCCTGTTGCTTCATGTCATTGTAAATAGCCTTGCCGCATCATTTCTGTAAGTTCCCTTCAGGTACTGAACGGCTGCAATTAGGTTACCCCAAAGCCTTCTCTTTTCCAGGCTGAACAAACCCAATTCTCTCAGCCTTTCCTCTCATGAGAGGTGCTCCAGCCCTCTGATCATTTCTGTGGCCCTCCTGTGGACTTGGTCTAACAGGTCCTGTGCTGAGGACCACAGAGCTGGATGCAGCACTGCAGGTGGGGTCTCACCAGAGCAGATCAGGGGGAGAGAATCCCCTCCCTGGCCCTGCTGCCCACAGTGCTTTGGATGCAGCCCAGGACACGTTTGGCTTTATGGGCTGTGAGTGCACATTGCTGGGTCATGTCCAGCCTCTCACCCACTCAGTGAGTCATACACCTGGTCATGGTTAGCAAATGCAGGATGATGGGTGATGTCATGGCTCTACCGGAATGGGCAGACACTTAAAGTGCAGGTCATCCAATAGTAAAAGTCAGTAGCACAAATACTTTTTGGATGTGGTTAAGAGTTTAGCTCTGCCTTGTTTCCACCAAAGAGTAGTGCAGTTTGAGAAAATCAGACCTTACAGGACAGTAGGGTGCCCTACATGTCACTAGGTTGATGTGGGTACTATCCCGGCTACATGATGATGGTGTTAGTTACTTTGGCCCTCCTGGAAATTTCTATGTATCTGCTCTTGCAATTATTTGCTAGCCTTCCTCATTCTAAATGAGTTGAGTTGGTAAGTTTCAACTGTTTAAAGCCCTGAGGATAACCTGGCTTGTTTTGATTGAACCAGGTTCAATCAGTTACCTGTCTGCTTTTCCGGAGTGCAACAAAGAAAGGCTATCATATATAATTGGGACAGAGAAAATACAGGCTAGACTGACTTGATAGCCTCTTTAGCTCTATACCTCTGCAGAAAATTAGAGCGTGTAAACATCAGTTAAGGATTTTAGACAGATTATGGGAATTTTCAAAGTATTCAGTGCTAACCTACTTCTGATTTTTAGAGCTGTCATCTTACCATCACAGAATTAGAGCTGGACTTTCAGAACTAGTTTAGATATGATTCACTCTGATAAGCCTTACCTCCAATATTTAACATATTAACAGTGAGAAATGTCATTTGAGAGAATGAAATTGTTAGTTTACCTAAAGCTGAAGTCTTTGTGGACATATGCCATTATTCAAACTTCTTTTGCTAGCAGTCATCAAGAAAATGCAGTTGGCATGCCAAGAAGTGTTAAACTACCTGAATAATTTAAATAGAAGAAATTTAAATGAAAGCAAACAAAGAAGCCTTAAAATTATGGGTAATGTTTTAAGTTACTTAAAAGGGCTAAAAGTCATTTATGAATTGAAATAGCTACAGAACTCCCTAGTGGACCAATTGTGAATTGTGAAGCCGATGCAATTTCAAAATGTGTTTACAAAACTTTCACAAAAAATAAACCAGTTTGGCTCTTTTTAAACCCAAATATTATTTTAATAAAATGTGTTGATATGTGTCACGCTGACCACTTTGCAAGCTCCGCAGGAGAAGCCAGGATGTCGGCTGTCTGGTTGCCCTCGGCAACCTCCCCTGGTAGCTCAGTGTGTGACCTCACATGCATTACATAAAATTGTTGCTCTCGGTGGGAAATCAGCTTTATTAGCTTTGAGAGTAAGCTGTAAATTTTGTTGTTTGAGATTTCTTTTAGGAGAGTCCCTTCAGCTCTCATAGTTACTCCGGCTACATAAGCTGAATCAGTCACTAAATTGAAAGGTTCAGGGAACTTTTCAAATGCCCTGACGACGGCTGCAAGCTCTGCAACTTGAGGTGATCCTGGGACCACCTCGACATCAGCTTCCCAATGCTGAGTCTTTGGGTCACTCTAAGTAATAACTGACTTGTGAGACCTTCCTGAGCCGTCCGTGAAAAGGGTCAAGGCATTTGGAAGGGGTTTTCTGCTCTGAACCTCCTTCAGAATGATGTGGAAGGTTTCATTAAACAGCTTATGTTTTGGTGTATGACTCAAAATTTGCTCAGAATAACTAGGGCGAATTGCAGAGTATCATCGTTTTGAATTAAATGTTCCAATTGGTCTGTAACAATAGGTAGGTAAATGCATGAGAAGTCACACCCTGCCAGGGTGCGGAGTCGGGCTCGACCTCTGATGGTGAAGCTTGCCATGATCTCCTGTGGTGTGGTGACACTTTTGGACGGTTGGTGCGGAAGGAACACCCATTCGATGATAACAAGGGAGTCCTTCTGCACCTCGTCCCACTGGAATATGAGGCTGTGGAGGTGTGGAGCCTTACCCAGCACGATGAAATGGAATGGTAGGTAAGGGGTGTATCGATTTGCCTGCCTCTTGGAAATTGCCTCCTTGGTTTTCCTGATGGCCTGTCGAGCTTCTGCTGTCAGGGACCTGGGCAAGAGAAGATCTTCCTCCCCCCTCAAAAGATTGAAAAGTGGGGCCAGTTACTCTGTTGTCAACTCCAACCAAGGCCTCACCCAATTCAGGCTGCCACACAGCTGCTGTAATTGCTGTAGGGTTCAGGGGTTGTCATTAATGGTGATTGGCATCAGTGAAATGGTGGTGTCTGTGATTTTCAAGCCCAGGTATTTCCACAGACTTGTCCTTTAGATTTTTTCCTACTGGAGCTCAAAGCCCCGNTGTCCTTTAGATTTTTTCCTACTGGAGCTCAAAGCCCCGGTCTTGGAGGGCCTTTGTGACCTGGTGTAAGGTCTGCTCCAGGAGGTTGTCATTGGGGTAGCAGATGAGCACATCATCCATTTCATGGAGGATGATGGCTTTGCCTGCCCTCGCACGGACTGGTGACAGAATTCTAGCAACGTACCATTGGCAGATAGTAGGGCTGTTCTTCATGCCCTGAGGCAGTCCCCGCCAGTGGTACTATTGCATGGGAGCTCCTCAGTTGATGGAAGAGACTGAGAACGCAAACCATGGTGTGTCCTCAGGGTGGAGAGGTATTTGAAAGAAGCAATCCTTAATATTGAGGACTGCAATCTCCCAGTGTTGGGGGAGCATTGCGGGCGATGGCATGCCTGGTTGAAGGGACCCCATGTCCTCAATGACCTCGTTAATCTCTCGTAAGTCGTGAAGGAGGCGCCACTTGTCTCTCCCTGGTTTACGGATCACAAAAATGGGAGAGTTCCAAGGGCTGTTGGTGGGTTGGATGTTCCCCTTAGCCAACTGCTCCTCCACGAGTGCGTGGAGTGCTTTCAGTTTGTCTCTTCTTAACGGCCACTGGTCAACCCCAACAAATGAATCAGTTTTCCAAATAAGTTTTTGGGTGTCACACTCCTCCCCAGTGGCCACACCTAAAAATTTTGAGGTCTTGGGCTAATGTGAATGGTAGTGCCCCATTGTGACATGGCATCTCGCCCCCACAATGTGAATTTTGTTACCAGGACAAATGGGTGGATGGAAGCTACCCGTCCATCTGGACCTTCCAATCGAACAACATGCCTCGATTGTCGGGCTGTGTCCCCCCGATCCCAGAGATGATGCCTTGCAGCTGCAGCTCCCATTTTGACGGCCACTTTTCCGTCGGAATGACCGTCACATCTGCACCTGTGTCCATCATCCCAGTGACATTGAAATCCTGATCTCCCTGGTGCATCCAACATTGCACCAGCGGCTTGTCACTTCCCACCACTTCTGTGCAGCAGACACTAGGGATGACACCATCTGCAGACAGAAGCTTTGGCAATGGGAGGGCCTGGGCGATAATCCGGCCCTTAGGTAGGAAGTGGGGAGGATGGACACATCGTGCCACTAGGACGAAGCCTCCGTCCAGGCCCACCGTGGTGAGCTCGGGGGAGACCTCAATCCCAGCAAGTGTCTGCTGAGTGTCCCCAATGACAAAAATGTGTGACAATTCCGGGTTACCATGTCCAGTCGGTTGGAGAGTGGTCGTGATAACGGTCCAGTTGGAGGTGGTAAAGTTGACTGCTTTTTTGCAGGCCACCCTCAGTCTCAAGCCGGGGTTGGTAGGTGTTGTCGTGGAGTTCGTGTTTTTCCCAGTCTCATTTTTCTCCTCCCGCGGACCGGGAACGTGCTGGGATTTCAGTTTCCCTGCTGCTGGTGGTGGTCTGGGGAAACAGACTTGGAGTTCGGTTTACTATCTGGTGGTCGTATTTTGTCTGCGGGTGCTCCGCAGAATCTTGAAGTGTGTCCCTTCCCCCCACACCAATAACAAAAAAGGGTAGAATTGGAAGTGGGATTGGAAACCTCCCCTGCCGCTATTGTTTCCTGCTCTAGTCCACCCACGACTCCCCCCTGTTTTTTAGAGGTCAGATTTGAATTTGAGTTGGCCTGCACCGAATGCATGCAGGCCTGAATTATCTGGGTTAATGTGGGTGGTGGTTGGTACGGCAAAGACATTATCACGCAAGAACATGCTTCATTTGCATTTGCTTTTTCTATGTGTGTGACAATGTTTTGCCGTGAAGATAAATCTTCTACCTGTTTCCCCACTGCTACACAAATGCGGTCCATGAAATCCATGAATGGTTTGTTAGGATCTTGTTTAATCCGTGTATAATTTAGAGGTATAACTGATTTGGGGGGCATTTGCAGGAATGCTCTTTCCACTGCGTCTCGGACCGCATTTAGAGTGGCCTCCAGGATAACCCAGGCCTGGTCCTGTGGCTTGGACAACAACCCCTCACCCAGTAAACGATCCATAGTCAGCCCAGCATTAACAGGATCTTGCAGGAGTATGGGAAGGAGGTTCATGAGCCGCTGTCTCCATTCATCAAACCAAACATCGTATTCGGATTCAGATAGCATGCTCTCGAATACGGTTTTGATGTTATGCGGCACCATTATGGTAGTAGAAAAGGTGGCATGCATCATCTTTTTAAAATATGGACTCTCCTTTCCAAACTCCTTCTGGGTCTTACACAAATCCTTGAGGCTTTTGGCCTCAAAGGGTTTCCACTGGGCGTTATTTCCTCGCTGATTATAAATTACCGGCGCAGCGAAGGGAGCATTGGGTTCTGGGTTCCAGGCCCCTCAGTTCCGGTGGACTGATCAAAAAACCCGGATGTCGGAGCGTGGGAACCAGAAGCAGATACAGAAGGGGCGGAGCTAGAACCGGGAAGGAAGGGATTGAAGGCGGAGCTTAGGGAGGCGGGGTTGGGGACAGGAATGGGCAGAACATATGACAGGAAGGGGTTGGGAGAAACTGGGAGAAAGGGATTATGGGATGAAGAAGAGAAGGACGCCACGTGGCAACCTCCATCTTGGGGGCGAACTGGGGAAGAGGAGAAAGCATAGGAACTGCCGCCATTTTGGGGCTCAACTCGGGGAGTACAAACTGCGAAAGAGGGGCTGGAAAAGGGGTTTAGGGAAGGATCCGAGATGGGTTTGCGGTGCCCGTCCCGGCGAGGGTATTGAAGAGATCGAGGAGAGTCAGGAGGACGGTGGCTCTTCTGTGCCTTTGGGCAGGTTACATCTTCTGGTCTCTCCAAGTTAGGGGAAGTGGGATTAGGAACAGGGGATTTGGAAGGAGGGTTAGGGCGAGTAACTGGGGGAGAATTTGGTGGCTTTTGTTTCCCTCCCTTGTGGGCTGAGCGCTTTACAGATCAAAATAAGAAGAGGAAAAAACTGTGCTGCAGTCTTGTCCCCCGAGGTTGGAAGTGAGGATATTTGTGCCCCCACTTCATTCCAAAATTTGAGGTTCCTTGCCTGCGCAGGGGACACACGAGGGGAGGTCACAAAAAGCCACTGCACAAATCTTTTCAATTGTCCCTTTGAAAACTTTTTTCCTCCCACCTTTAGGGTTCCCACAACTTGGATGTAAAACTCCCTCTGGGGTGTGGACGGTTTGGACCCCATTTTTAGTAGAAAGTGAGAAGAAAAGTGTCTGCGCACCCAAAATCCACCCTACCCTGAGGCAAAAGGAAAAACAGAACACAAACGGTCCCGGAACCAGGCAGTACTCCCGAAGAAAGAAAGAAGCGGAGGAATACTTACACAAAATAAACTGGTCCGGGCAACGAAAAATCCTCAGGGCAGGTCCTCCGCCACGAGCCGACCCTCCTAGGGGTCGTGGAGGGTTGCCGGCTCTCCCCAAGAGCAGCACTGTGCAGAAAGTGGTGTGCTGCGACTGGGGCGCTGGTAAATCCCAACAACGACGGTTACAACGTCCACAGAATGGCTGACGATCAGCCGGATGGAACGCCGCATCTTCAGGACCCTCTGGTCAGTTGGTCAAGTGTCCGGAGGCTCCCACCTTGGGTGCCAGCCTGTCGCGCTGACCACTCGGCCACCCAGAGGCCTGGCAGGCGATACTTGCGTGGTGTCCCAACTGGGGGAACCACCTCAGCAAGCAGCGGTGGAATATGGCTCTCTGCAAGAGCTTTCTGCCCTCTGGCTCTCTAAGGAGCAGGCTGCAGTCCAAGGTGTAGCAATGCAACAGGAGGAGACAAAGGATGAGGGAGGACCACTGGATGCAACAATATCGAGTTTATTCAGCCCAAGGAAGATGCACCCAGAGTGGCAAAGAGATAGATTTGCAGAATGCTTTTAAAGGGGGGTGTCTCAGTGGTGGATCCAGGGAACAGATCAGTAAGGGAATGCTAAGGGGTGACAGGCGACCAATGTGCGGGAACAAAGGGAGGAACATATTTGAACAGACTAATGGGGATAACAGCTGACAAGAACCTTCTAGAAAGTAATTGCTTATTAAACAGAGCCCATACATAAACATAGCTATTAAACTAGCCAATGGGGAATACATAAACTTGGAGGGTTCTGGAACTGGGGAGGAGATGTCCGGGAGAGTGACATCCAGGGGGCTGAGCCCTCAGATAGCTGTGCCGCCTGCAGCACCGCCCTCAGGACCACTGTCCTGGGTGGGGAAATTCACCCATTGGATGCCATGCTCCCTGTGAGTGGGCTCGACCACCGCAACAGATATGAACCAGTTAACACAACAAGTCAGCTTTGGGGGCTGAAGACCATTTTTCTGGGGACATCATATCACGTAATTATGAGCTTTACTACAAACGTGTACAATTGTCATTCCCAAGACTTTCTGAGTTTTAGTAATTTGTGCCAGGGCACCATTTTTTTCTAAGACCTTGTGGTGAGCTGACGGGTCATTCATTTTTCCTGCTTCCAGTGAGATGGGAGAGAGAACAGGAAGAACAAAAATATGGAAACTTATGAATCAAGATGCAGATTGTTTAATAAGTGAAGGAAAGATATTTCCGCCTTCTTTGGATGTCTCCCAGATCAGAAAACTACAGAAAAATAGGTTATTGTGAAGGAAAAAAGCGAGAAAATGGTGTTAAAAAAATCAAACCAAAAAAACCCAAACTAAACTACTTAAAAAATATGGCAAACCAGAAGAAAGGGTAGTCTCATTAGCATTGCACGGTGCCAGGAATTACTGTACCACATCCAGCTGGTGATGAAAAGGAAACAAAACTGGTAGAGGTTATAAAGATATTTTCCCCAACTGTACTTTTCCTGTGCTTTGGGTAATATGCACTGAGGATTAGGAAGTAGAAGCATTACATTGCTTAATTCCACAGCTGCATAGGAGAAATTGTACTTTTTTTATGTGCTAGAGCTGAAAATGAGAATTCAAAAGTGAATTCTGGCAGTGACTTCAGTGAATTCAGGATATCAACACAAGACTATATTGAGCCCCTGTCCTGAACTTTGTTTACTTCAAAGAAGTGAAAGAGAGCTGCTAAAAGAGAGGGTCTTGCTGCATAATACTGCTGACAAAGGTATCAAAAGTACTGCTTTATAATAGGAGTTACCAGCTAAAAATACCTTGATTTTGCAAATTATTTTAAATATATTATGTGCATATATGTGTGTGTGTAGATAGAAAAATGTCAGATGCAAAAATAAAACTATCACCTTTGAAAATTTTTTATCACAGTTATATTAATTCCCTAGAAATTCACCTCTTTATTTTCCAAAATTTGTTATTTCCAAATACCTGAAGAATTCTTTTGCATTAGTTTTTCTTATTTTTATTAAGAAACTTTAAAGACTACAGATTATGCAATAGCACAAGAGAATTCCCAAACCAGTATATTTTTAGTATAAAATATCCTACACAACAATTTCTCTGTGCAGTAATAGCACTTTAACCGAGCTATGAAAACTTTAAATCCCAAAAACACAAACAGTAAAACGGCACTATAAACCACAATTTCAAGGAAAAGAAACTGTAATTTTAAGGAAAAATGTTTAAATTGATCACATGGGATGTAATTGACTGCTCAGAAAAAGTTACTTTATAAAACTAACATAACTCGAGAGCTTTTATGCATCCTGTAAAGAGCACAGTATGGTATCTTGTATGGAATTGCAAAGCTCTGAGAAATTCTTTTATTTTGTAGTTATAAAAGCTCTACCTCACTGCAGTCTGTGAGGTTATTTTTTAAATGTATATTTATTTCAAAGTTCAAGCTGAACTATTGGTCCTTGTGCATCTCAGCTGACCGCAAAGAATGAGATTGATTCCTAATAACAAAAGAACTGTAATGTTACTTGTCCAGAGGGTATTTATGGACCATAAAATGAAGTCAAAGAAAAAGCTAAGGAAACTTAAATCACCATGGGGGGAAATACTGCAATATCTGTGTTCAGTAAGACAACTTGGACAGATGCAGGGGCATAGAACATCAGATTCATAAGTTTCACTGGTTTTGAGGCAAGACCATCATTGTTTTTAGGAAGATGCATACGGTTTTAGAACTAAGCCAGACTTTTACACGTATTTAGTTTAATAATATTAAACTAAAACTCCAAATTATTTCCCTGAACTGCTACTATTTGTTAAATTACTTTAATAAAAATCTAACTTAAAACTTTGTTTTAATAGGTTTCCAAAAACAATTAAATGTTAAACCTTCTGTGTGTTTAGTGCAAGGGTGTTAAAGCGTGTGTCAAACTTGGAAGCAATATAATCTAATTCACAGCTAAGTCAGTTTTAAATTATCAGGGGACTGAATTATTTGTAGGAATCTGTCTTTGGTTATTGCTAGTGTACGGTGTAGAGCTGAAATATCAGAGCAGAAGTTGGCTGTAAGTGCTGGTGTACTACTTCTTTTTGTCTCGTTGTCTACTAGTTTGCGAGATAGGGATGGCAAAATGATTGCTACAAAAACAAAACAAAAACAACCCCAAAAATAAACCACCTTTCTTTTTAAATTAAGAATGGTAAAATCCATGAAAGCCAAGTAGATCATAGCTGAAACCAAAATCTTGAAAGCACTTGAGGATTTTCTCTAAGATAAACATATGCACATTCAAAGGTACGGCAAACACAATTTTCAGTATTTCATCATTATTTCCTGGATTCATAATGATTGTTGAGAAAAATTTATTTTAAAAAGTAATTTGTGACAAAGTCATAATATATGGGATTCACATACACTTAGATGTGTGCACATCTGTGTATATATGACTGTATATGATTATGAATATGTATATAGATAACATTTTTTAAATAGCTGTTACGAGGGTGTATCAAGGTTTAGATCAGGATGAACAAAATATATTAATTATTGCTCAATAATTGTGTCAGCGTCAATGAGTTCTGAAATATAATATTGTCTCTGCATAAGGATGTTTAATAATGCACAGTACTGAAATGTTGCACAAAAGTGTCTATCTCCTCTTTTCTTGCTCATAGTTTCAGCCTTCAGCTGGGAAGGAGCCAGGAGCTGAGCATGGTGACTCTGGCTGTAAAAGCTTGGTCCCAGGCATCCTTGGAGGTCTTCCGTAGCCAGGTGCCCCCAGAGGGGTCGGCCTGCTGCTCCATGCTGGGATTCTGGAGGATGGACAAGCTTTATGAGGTGGGCACCATATCCCAACTTGTTTGATCTCTGCTTGTCGGCAGACTGCTTCAAGGTGTTTCTTGCTGATGAGTGTAGTGAGTTGACATGCAAACATTCTCTTAGAAATTTAGTGCTGCTCTTCTTGCCTTTTATACGTAGGTGGTATTTTTTTCAAAAGACCTTCCTAAGAGTGCTTCACCCAGTGGAAACTTTGTCCCTAAAAACTACTTAGCAACATATCTCAGGCCTCTAATATCAGCCTGATTACTCAAGTGATGTCCGCTCAACAGTCAAAGACAGAAAAAAGTCAAATGAGGTGAATTCCATCCTGGCATTCTTCTCCTGTTTTTCTTAGAAGCTCTAAGGTTTCTTTCATTCTGTAAAGACTCACTTTGAAAAATGGTTTCCTTGAGAGTACATTGTGTACCCTCTTTCACTCTTTAAGCTGGTGAGATCATCACTTTGCAGAGTTTGTCAAACTGACTGCAGCTCCCTGTAAAAGGTCAATGTTGCCATGTCCAGAGTAAATGAGATATTTCTTCTCCTTGTAATACCTCCTATTCTTTTTATAACACTGCACTGTAAGACTGCTGTCATCCGTATCGAAACTTTGAAAGTCAAGGTTTCAGACCACAGCTGCAGTATTTTTTATGATCTGCAAGATCTTTTAGATTTTGTACTCTTGTCCTACTTTTCATGTTTTAGTCAACAACCAAAATTTTTTTCGTGCTCCTAGAAACTAATTTGGGGGGACCATTAGTTTTCACTCATAGGGATAAACAATTTCTCTTTTTTTAAGCAAATAATTCTGTCTAAGTGCAGAATTTTAGTCAAGTCAAATACTTTGTTGTATTCAGCTCTTCAAAGGCACATCTGACTTAAAGTGTATGACTGTACCAAAGGTGCAAATAGTGAATCATAGATTATCCTGAGTTAGAAGGGGCCCACAAGGATCATTGAGCCCAATTTCTGAATCCACAAAAGGCAACCCAAAAATTATACCAAATATCTAATTGTTGTCCAAATGCTAATTGATTTCTGACAGGCTTTGGGTGATGACCACATCCCTGAGGAACTTGTGCCTGACTACCCACCCAATAATAATGTAAATACTGTAAATTCCTCTAAGTGACTAGATGACTATATGTCCCCTAAAACTATGCACAGTCATTTGTAGTGACTGAGTAATTACAAATATATATCATATCAGACTTTTCCTTGTATTTCAGAATTGATAAAAATTGATTCATGGTAACTCATGCATTACCATTTTAATGCTCTCTTAATATAGACTTTGCTCCTTTAATAAATCATCTTTTTAAGATGTCTTTAGATAATATTACAGAACGTAGGTAAGTATTCTGGAATTGTAATCCATGTTATAAATACTGTTTATTTTGCTTAACCTTCTATTGATAACAGCATTATGTATATAGTTTTCAAAAAACATTCCTCTTAAATATCACTTGTTTAGTTATTACAGTTCAAAATAAACTAAGTCACCTAGCCTATCTCACTGTATACTTACATTAAATAATTTCACATATTGTTGAAAAAATCACATATTTTCTGACCTGAAATGACCTCACTTAAAATGCTGTCTTGAAACCCCAGAGAAGTCAGTGATAGCTGCAGTTTTGAAAAATTACTATATCATTTTGTGCAGAAAGTAATCTGAAATTCATTTTTTTTGGTGAATATCCAGCAAATGAGAACAGTTGTCAAAACTGAGGAAATTTTATTTATTTATTTTTTCTTATTTTATATTAAAATGAGATTGACTGGACAATTTTATTTATGCTACTTGAAGGAAGTATATCTCAGGTTATTCAAAAATATAGGAGAAATACACTGGGGAGTCCACATAATGATAATTTAACTGAGAACAGGTGAACTATTTGCTTTGTATTTTGTTTTATTTTAAATAAATAGGGTGACTCGATAAATGTTCCTTTAATTTTGCTCTATTTTTTACATATAAAAATAACCAGGATTATATTATATGCATTACAATTCAAAGAATAAATTATATACAAGATTTTTGGAAAACTACTTGGTCTCTAGAAGCCAATAATCACACATCTGTAGATTAATGACTCACTAAATGTGATAGCCGCTTCTGTCAGCTTTCACTAACATAAACACATATATTCTAATAAAGGAACAGCAATTTTTATGCAAACAGTAGAAATTATTTTTTGTCTTTCTCTGATCAAATTTGTTATATTTTATAGATCTAATGTGCGTGTGTTATATTTTATATGTATTTTATCGACAGAATATTTCTTCCAATCAATAAAGAATGTGGTGAGTGACACTTGGTCTTGCTTATCAAGTTGTGACTGCCATATATGACTTATATTTCATAAACAGACAACAGATGGCTCTGATCCTTGTCTTAAAATTATACCAGTTTTCTTTTTAAAAAGCAGAAAATATGTGAGAAGTAAAGAATTGTATCTCAATTAATCAAGTGTATAACAAAACCCTTGCCTAAAAATGTGAATTATAGCATTAAAGTAAGAGCCTGGATGATTTTTCCACTCTTCTTAATGATTGAAAACCATAAGGCATTGAGTTATGGGTTATTAGGAATTTATTTTATGCTGCAGAGTATATACCAGATTAGAGATCCTTGCACAGTAATTCTTTATTTATATCGGTCTTATATGCTGATACTGTTGCTGTGGGTTTTTTTCTTTTTTTCTCCTACAACAGGCTGCTGGAAACTTGAAAATGAAGAAGTAACCTGACAATGACCTTTAAAAAACCAAATTGTATTATTAGGAGGTAATATCTGTACTACAATAACACTGTTAAAATGAAATAACATTTAAAATACTGTTTATGATACAGTTACAGACCTAAACCCATGGGCACATGAAGAATCACTGCATTTTTACACTTTCCTGGTGAAGGCAATGTAGTACTCAAGGTATGGTCATGTCAAAGTTTTGCAGAGGTAAAATCATTTAATCATATTTTGTAGTTCTGGTCTCCATGTTCTAAGAAGGATTTAGGATAGTTAGAGAAAGAATACAGAATAGCAACATAAGAAGATACAGCGTTGTGAGGAAATGCTGTAAAGGATGGCGCTCTTCAATTCAGGGAGGAAAAGAAATGAAGAGCATTTTGACAGAGGTTTACGAAGTCATTAAGGACCTTGACTAGCTTGTTATCAAACAGCATTGGAAACATTCTGTTAAAATACTAAGAATTTTATTTGAATAAAGATGACAGAGTACTTGACACAGTGGGAATGAACTGTAGTTTCCTGCTACAGGACATTAAGAAAGCAGGCAGTATCCTAAATTTAAAAAAAAAAAAAAAAAAAGGATCAGACAATCCAATGGACAGCAAGTTCCTGAAGAGATCATGAAAAGATTAGTCAAAGTCCTAAAACAGAAGTTGTACTGGGAACATGAGGTAAATCTACTGCCAAAAGAGATCAAGCTGAACAGTGTATCTTACTACCATTGTCAGAGACTCCAGTCCAGGCTAAAGGGACCATTAGTTTGGCCCAGCAGGGTTTTTCTTGTGTTCTTCCAGCCTCTCCTGGACACCTGGGATTTTCCAATTCTTCATAGAAAATACCTATAATTATTTTTAACAATTTAAAAAATAGCACAATAGAGAAAATTGGTGAAGTTACAGACAATCCTAAAGGTGTCTATTGCCTTTTATTTGTGTTCCAGATCAATTTAATACTTTTAGTAATTAAAGGGGTTTGTACTTTTGTTTCTTTTTTATTTTAAAGTGTACTGCCTCTTCTCAACATGGGTCATGGCATCACCACAGGCAACAAAAGTTGCAGAATAATAATGTCTTCCTGCTGTTAAATAAAGGATGAGAGATTCTTACACTGAATTTGAACAGAAACTTCTGAGAGCTCCTGATCATCTGGCCACTAGTCCCAAATACCTACCCTTAGAAAAAGAGCACGAGAATGTTTCACAGACACCTAGATTATAGTTCCAAGGTCATTAAAAAGTATTTCTTAAGAGTAAGAAAATAGTACTTGCCTTTTGTTTTTCTACTTGTAAAATTCAAAACAAGGAAAAATATTTGAATTTACAAAACATGAATTTAGACTGAATTAATCTGAAGTCAAAATTTTAAAAAATTAGTTCAGAAAACTCATATCAGTAGACTGAAACGTAGCTAGCTGAGTTTGTGCTTCTGTTAAATCTTTTTGTTTTCTTTTTTTCAGTATCAACAATTTCAAAACAGAAAAAACTCTTGAATTCACATAATAGATACATTAAATTAAGCAATAAGTCCTTATTTAAAACCTCTGTTTTGGTAACTTGAATTAAATTCATTGCTATCATCAGCCGCCTTTAATCCTAACTAGCTGATTTTGAGTATGTTTGTTTTTGTATTTATTTTCCAAGAACATGTTTATAAATGTTTAAGACATCTGATCTTAAGCCTCTTCAGAACATAATTTTTTTCTTTTTTTTTGAGGAAACACATTTGTACAAACTATATGGGTAGTAGGATACAAATTAAAAAAAAAAAAAGGATAATTCAGAATCTTTCAGGAAGAAACCTTTCTTAACTTTTAGGTGGAAAGAAACAACCAAGGACTTTAACTATAAAAATTGTGTGATTATTGTCTACATGGTAAAGTCTACTTGCAGACAATGTAGAATATTTTTTGAAGACTGATTTTTATATGTCGTAATGATGATGAGTATTGTGTGTGAACACAGAATTTATTAAATGTATTGTTAATTAATGTAGCAGCGTCATTTAAGACTTGAAACCAGCCTGATTTGTCAGTCTTTTAATCTGATCTCTCACTGTCTCTGTATTTGGTTGCAATAATGGTGTAAGACTCTACGAAATTTTGTATTCATAAATAAATATATGAATCACTTATTAATGGCTGTGTCTACATTGGTATTTTGATTCAGAGTGTGATTTTTTAAAATTGAATTTATAGATCATCTCCATTTACTTAATTTTCCTTTGAGTTTTTTTTGGAGCTTTTCATCTCCAGAGACTAGATTTCTTTTGAGAGCAAACTAAATCACAAGCTCTTAGTAAGGTGCATACTGTATGTTGGAAGACCTAGTGAGCCCATACAGGTGTTTATGGACATCTTTGTGCTATGGACAGATGTGCTGAGGATTTCTGGTTCAGGGAAGCAGAGGATGCTGATAAGGACAAATCTGAACCATAAAGTCAGCACAAAACACGTGAATGCACTGATAGTCCTGTTCTAATCAAATATCTTACTTAAACAATATGCAATATATATACTTAAGTTGCAAGATAATGATACAGAAGTTTCAATGCTAAATATAGATAATATAGCACTAGTTTTAATCTTCTTTTCCTAAATGAAAAGCATTTATTCATCTATGTACATTTTGAAATTTTCAGCAAGCACATTTTCATCATGAAAGTACCTCTGAATTGAAAATCAATAATGAAGGTTAAACAGAGTGTATTTTGTGGTTTAAGGTGGATAGAAGAAGACCTGTCAACACTGCACACAGAAATAGAAAAATAATCTACTATGTTCACTAGAGCTGCAATATGAAGCTGGGTTCTGCTATCTAGCAAAAAGCAAAATAAATGGAGAATGTGGAGGGCTCTGGGTTGGATGTGGCTTTTTGGCTTCCGGTTTCTTTAAGCTGGCATGAACTACTGCATCCCCTGGAAAAGTGAGAGAGTAAATGGGATACAATTGTGAGGCAAAATAACATGGAGACTTTGATTCTTTCATCTTGTCCTAGACTCTTCTACAACAGTGGGGCAGAGCAAAAATAACCATGTGCTGTGCAAATTCCTACATGTATATCAAGTGAATGTATTTTAAACAGACAGTTTTTTATTAAAAAGCACACGCTGGAATTTTCCACTGAATTTTAAGGGTCAAGAATTTACCAATGCATAAAAATATCGTTACAGTGATATGAATCAAACTATGCTATAGTTCCCTGAAACTAAAATGTCAAACCAGGGAATATGTAATGAATCCTAGAAACAGATTAGTGTACAGAAATCAGCAGAGAATTTCATGTCTTAGCATCTAAGAGAGCAGATGTTATGGTCTGATGTACAAACAGCAAATTGAGTTGCTTTGATTTAAAAAAATTCTTTTAAAATTAACACGTAGAATAGGACAGAATAAAGAGACTAGATATTCACTGAACATCTGCTATTTCTGTGTCATTCAGGTGACTCATATACCTACATTTTCCCTGGGGATGTCAAGTTGTTAAAACCAGCTTCTACTATAAGATTGGTGCCAGTAGAAAATGTGCATATATTTGACTTCAGTGAAGTGTCATTTCAGTGTATTTCTTTTGCTGAAGCCCTAACACAAGGTTACAATCCATCTCCTTCACATTTTCTTTTTAAAATTAACCCATTAACACTGGTATTCTAGACAAAACAAAATTCTTTAATTACCGGCTATGTTTAGAAAATCCCCATTCTTAGTCAGATGTGCCTATCTTATAAAATAGAGATATAATCTGGATTCTTTGAGTTACTCGTAGATGGTTCAGCCCTGTGATGAGCTTCATGTAGCATATTTGAATACACACCTTTTCAGGAATCCACAGTGCAACCTGGTACATTGAACCTTTTCCCAAACTTCCCTGCTGCATGGTTTAAAAGGTGACATAAAAGTATGGTCAGCAACCAGCAGCTGACTCAAAAATAATAGTCAGTGATTAATTTCTTGCTTTCCTGCATTTATTGCCTCAGTGTTTTGAAAGTGGTTTCTCTATCAGCAACCAAATCAGAGAGCTTCACATTGCCCTAGTTAAGAGAATAATAACAACTGCTTTACCTTAGAAAATGTTCATCATGTACTTTCAATGATCCTTTTGGTTTTCTACATTCCAACAGGGAAAATGTCTCCAATCCTTATGGCTTCCTCTTTCACACTTTTCCTATGGGCAATGATGGATTTAGCAATCACTTTTATAGGAATGATGATATAGTTTAATTGTCCAACCTTTTGATTTCTGAATACCTAAATATCCTTTAATACTAACTGAAATAATCATAAACTTTTATCAAGCTGCATAATAATTACCCACTGAAGGAAATCATATACATCCTGAGTACACATTTGTACAACTAGACAGCACTGGCTATGAATCAGCAGACTGTTTTTATAGAGCCTTTTCCTTGAATAATTCTTAGTCATTAAAGCTTTTGGAAATAAATAAGATTTTATCAATATATTTTAAATCATCTAATCTCTGAATAAGTCAAACAGTATTCTCTAGCTGCAGAAATAAATTCTGACTTCAAAATGATAGTTCTTCATTAAGCAGGAGTTACCCACTATTATTTATCAGATCTTCTCTGTCATGACAGAAAGAAACATTATCACAAAGATATGGAAAACAGCTTTCCAATAAAATTCTGGTGTCACTAAAATGAATGACAAAACTCCCATTAACTTCAACAGGTTCAAGAAAAGCCTTCACACAGATCACTTGGCAATTAGTTATTAGTTACCTAGTTGTATCTATGCACTCATAATAAATAATGAATCTTCTCAAAGCAGCCCAAAAAATATACAAAAAAAAAAAAAAAGGAATAATATTTTGTGTATGTAATTTATACAAGAGCAGAGGATTCATAGAACAGAAAAACAATAAGTAAAAACGTGCCATTTCCTGACATAGATATATCTTGATGACAGAGAAAGTTGTTTCACTAAAATCTCACCTACCAAAGAAAGTAAGACACAGTGAGAAAGGCGTTTCTAGCTTGACTCATAAGGAAAAGTGTGAGAAAAATTTGTACTGTAAAACAATATCAAAAAGGGAAGCTTAGATCTGGAGAAAAGAAATAATGCAATCTCATTCATTTATCTTGTGTTATCAGAAACTGGATTGTATTGTATTCTTGTAAATCTCCCAAAGAAACACTTTATCCTTGTTTTTCCTAATACTGAAAGCAGGCAGCTAGATTCCTTTGACTAACAAGTATGGTCCAAAAAAGTATCACAGTTCTGTATCTAGAAAATATACATTTACAAATACAGTGATTTTTCCCATTAAGATAATTTTCACATGATCATTTTGTATAAGGCAAATAAAAGCTTCCAAGACAGCACTCCTGCACAACTTTGATGATGTGCAGAACAAAGTAACTCTACATATAGATAGATTTTATGAAGTAAACATAGTCTATAATTATTTTATTGAAGTTTATCCCTAAGAGAGCAAATAAAAGAACTTAAGATTAACAAAATGGTTAATGCTATATTTCACCTTGGTGATTATCTCTTTAGGTTTTTTTTTTATTAATGTGATATTTTGGGGAAACAAATATTACAAACTATTAACCTATGGCAGTATCTGAAGAAATGAGACTTCACTAAGGCATTTAACACTTATTAAGCACTCTTTGTATGAAACTCTCCCACCTCTCACCCCTTGACAGTTGTGTTTTGGAAGACCAGAGGCTTAGACACAATGTTTGCTAAAGGGTAAAGTAATGCAATTAAATTAATACTTGAATGTACCTGAGAAATAAAAGAAAGATTCAGCTCTTCCATTCCTTTATTCTTTGTTTACAGCAGTAACTGTATATATCTGACAAGGTTGTGACCCTAATCCCTTCTTCTAAGAACACATTTATAATTCTATCTTCAGAATAATTTTCTCTACTGTAAACACAAGTAATTCAGACAAGTTTACTTGAAATTCTGACTCAGCTTCCCAATCACCAGAAAGGGGCAAAATAATGATGCCTGGCATTATTTTGTGGTCAGCTGAAGTCAATAATTTAAAATTACCGTTAATCCATCTATTGATGGCTGATTAGTAATCATTACTGATAAAATGTCAAAAAAATCTAGGCACCTACTCCTAGGTGTAGTAGGAGTAGTTTTAGAAACTTCATGTTACAGAAATGCAATTATTTATTCCATCTTGCACTAATGACTTCAGATAATTTAAAGGTATACAATTATGTCTACAATTTACCAATCTTAACATATACAAGACATTAGTACTTTTACATTTACTTCAAAGGAAAAATTAATTCTCTTACTATATCATGGCAAGAACTAATTGTTGGTAGGGTGTTTTTCCTGTAAAGACTCAGCTTTGTCGTGAAGCAAACACTGCATAGATGATTTTAGTGCTACCAAAGCAAGCATTTCATGATGACCATTCTCTTTTCACTTTCCTACATGTTCAGGCTCACCACAGTGAAAAAATAAAGGCAGAAAATGATTTCTCCAATTTATTATTGCATTTGTCTGGAGGCAATTTTCTGACTGAAATGACACAAAATCCGCTGGGAAACAAGAGCTATGGTTCTTATAAATATGCAGCCATCACTTCTATGATCAAGCTTTTGACTCTGTTGCTATGGCTGTCATAATAAGAAGGAATGCTATGGGAGAAAAATAAAACGGGTTTTTGTTTGAAATTCCTTGGTGCATTCCTAGCACCCACAAAATTGCTGCCTATTGTAGGCACCACAGGGTCTAAAAAAGTATTATACACACTGTTGGCAGCTGCTGTCAGCTGAGATGGTACCTGTTATTCACTTCAGCGTGTCAATATTTTCAAAAATCATTACAGCTGCCTATTCTTCAGTGTATTATGTTAATATGGGTGATTTGGGCAATTGTTTTTCTTTTGCTGCCTGTCAGAATCTTCTTGTATACTTCAGCTTCTCCCTCTTTCCATCTCCTCTTTATCAAACAAAAACCAGAAGAAATCTATGGGAGGAATGACAAAAAAATTGTTTTCCTGGACAGAATAAAGTCCATGTTATCTTCTGCTGTCCGTAGACTTATCATTACTACACTTCTATGTATCCAATTACAGTTTCTGTAACTCAGGAGCCTCAGATCCTGCCTTCAGTGTGCTGCAGCTGGCACACTTCTCACCAAGTGTGACTGGGTTTCGCAGGTAGACACTGTTACCATTCTGATTTAGCAGGAGTATGATGCGGTAAAAAAAAAAAATCTCTCAGACAGTCCAAAAATGGCTGAGAGCATTTGTATGGCCTGTTGACCTTCATTTTCTGATCCAGCTGGGCAGGACTACAGCTGACTACAGAAATATCTCTTATCTGCTCTGTTGGGTGGCAGTACACTAAACAGTGAACCCCAGTCAGGCTGGAAACAGATACATGCTTAGTATGAACAGACAGCTGTGTGGAGGTTGGTAACTAGGGCTCTGACTCACTGCATGGAGCTCAGAAGAACTAAGTAAGAGTTGGCTCAGTCCTGTGGAAGAACTGTTTTGTTATTGCTGTTTTTGTCTACACGATCTAAGAAGCGCTGAGTATGGATGGAGGCCTGATTGAAAATGAAGCTTAGGGAAATACAATATATTCAATTTTCTACTGGTTAGTAAGAAGAAGAAGTTGACAAAGAGGTCCTGAAGTCAACAAGCAATATTGTAAGTTCTGCAGAATGTGTAAGTCCAGGAGCAAAAAATTCAAATGTGTAGGTTTGAGATCTCCCTAGATCCTCAGAAGCTCACATATACATAAATAATAATTATGTTTCTAGCCCCTGCAGGTGCTGAACTTCACAGACTCAAAATCAGCAGCTGGGGCCTGGTTTGCCAGCTGGCCTGAAAGAGCACTGGTTCTCTATTTGTTTTCACTTGAACTGTTCCCTGCAGGAAACTTAGGTATTTTTTTTCCTCTCCCTACAAGTACTGTTTTTGAACCAGGAGCCTACTTCTATTCCCAAAAGTGGCATTCATAATTATAGAAAGGGCATTATAATTTCAGATTTGAGCAACTCAGTCTCAATATTTGTACATTCAAGAAATCTATCCAAACAAGAAGCATAAATTAATTAATATGGTTTTACTTGGTACCAAGGGTCAAACACTCATCTTTGATTAGCTGATAGCTTCTTTTTATCTCTCAGATCAATAGAAAAAGGTGGAAAGTGGGAAAAAACCTCCGTGATTTTTATTCTTCTCAAGCCTTCCTTGTGTATACTGAGTAGCAGTTGAACAAAGACAGAAGCTATACTGAGAATAGTAATACAGTCTGCAAAAGCCACTCACCAAATAAGAAGCTGATAAAACAGAAGTGACAAGCCAAAGGGAACAAAGTATTATCTGACTTGCATATTCAAATATAAATATGCAAATTTTAAAAGTCCAGTTCTATTCTGCTGTGAACCACCCTTCAGCATGTGAACCTGGAATTATGATAAACTTTGACAACTCCATTTGTTCTGTTTCTAATTGCACATTCCTTTCCTTAAATACAAATATTGCCCTAATTTATTTCTTTCCTTTATATACCCATGTTAAGTGGAATTTTCTCTTCTGTGTTTTTTGTCCAGCATATTTTTTTCTCTTTCATTTTCTTTTTTTTTTCCTTTGCACATACTCCTGAATTCCCCAATCTCCCCACACAATTTTTTTTTTTTTCCTTTCTTTCCTGGCTTAGTGAAAAGGACCTAAGAACAGTCAGGAAACTGGAGTTCCAGTAGCATTGCCCAACAGAGAGCTGGCAGTGCTTTCACAATTTTTTGGAGAGCTTTCCTTACCTTCCACGAACATAATGTAGCATAAATACTTCAAATACTTGAGGTGCCTGAAAGGCACATTTTCAGCTCATTAGAGGAGAAGGAAGTTGAAGAAGAGATACTGTCGTAGATTTGTTGGAGAAAATCCATCTTGGCTCTTTCTTCCTCATCTGATTTATTAAAGAACAAGAGCAACAAAACAGAGAGGGAAAAAAAATTGTCCAGAAATGCCACTTCTGTGATACAAAGGATTTATTGGGTGTCTAATTAGTTACCAGAGGCTTCTATAAATTTTTCTGACTCTCTGTACTGTACATTTTTTTCCTGTGATATAGCCAACTTGTCCAAGTCCTACATGGAACTTTTGAACTGTGACTGTGTCTGCAGCTTATAATCAAATGTATAACACGGAAGATAGGTCAGCTGGGAAACAGCAAACAATAATCACCAGTAGCATGCAAGTCAGCAGTTTTCCGTTATTAAAATATTTTTACAAAACTCAATATTTCTATTAAATTCATATGACTTTAATGAAAACTTGCATTTAGACTTAAAACCAAAACTGATTCATTTTGACAAGAGTTTCCAAAAGAAATTCTGAGGCAAATTTTTAAGTTACCTCTTTAAAGCAGATATTACATTCTTTCCTACAACTTCTCTGACTTCTTTTTAAGTTTCTTTTTTTTTTTTCCTATCACTTCCCATCAGCAAAACAAATAGAGGAAACAGGATGTAAGACTCATTGGTTGAGATTAGGAGAAGAAGATCACTTACCATTTATAGTAATGGGTGAAACAGAAGCAACTTGAAGAAGATTAATTTAATTTATTTCCAATTAATAACAGTGGTTATTAATTAATGGTGAGAAATAAACCAAAAGTTTCCTCCCACCTTGTTTCTTCCCAGGTTCAATGTCTCTCCTGATTCTTTTACTTCCTCCCCCTGAGCAGTGCAGAGGGGATGAGGAATGGGGATTGCAGTCAGTTCATAACACATTTTCTCTTCTGCCCCTTCCTCTTCACACTGTTCTCCTGTTCCAGTGTGGGTTTCCCCCCACAGGATGCAGTCCTCCAGGAGCAGGCTGCTGCAGCCTGGATCCCCTGCAGGCCACAGCTCTTGCCACAAAACCTGCTCTAGCACTGGCTCCCCTCCACAGACCACAGCTCCAGCCAGGACCTTGCTTCTGCATGAACTTTCCACAGGCTACAGCTCCCTTCAGGGCACATCCACCTGCTGCAGCATGGGGTCCTCCACGGGCTGCAGTGTGGATACCTGCTCCAACATGGCCCTCCACGGGCTGCATCTCTACCCAAAATGTGAGTGCAACCTGCAGAGAGGCACAGACTAGGTAAAAAATCCATCTGACTGTAATATTTAACAATGTATACAATTAAATGTCTTAGAAGTAAAATCTGAATTTTGGGCTTGGATTATTAAATACAGTTTAAATTTCAGCTCCTGTTACATAAGTAACTGTTGGGATCTCGACCTTTAGCCTCGTCTGATTTATCAGTAATATGCAGTGAAGAGAATACAGTGTGAATACAGGTGGAAAAGGATCACTGCCATTCATTTGGATTATTAGGCTTCAGGATTACAGCAGCATCAGTTCCAAGAGTGGACTACTCATAAAAATAAAATTTTTAAAATATCTTAGGAAGCCAAGAAGACTTTAGGCTGTCATGTTATTTTCAGCTGCTATCTCAAACATGGCTTCCCAAGAGACAGAAGCTTATCCCAGTCTGTGAATCAGGTGTGCCTCTGAAGATGAGCAAAAAGAACATAAGCCTGTAGTTGTGGCTTTTCAGTTCCTCTGCTGTCAGACTTTTTTTAACTGAAGTTTTGCACAGATTTTAATCTCTTTCCCTGGCAGATATAAATTTATAAATAGAAGAATCTGATTTTCTCAGACAGTCTCTTTGTTATCCTCAGCCCTTGGTCTCCTTTGAGGAATATCTGATACCCTACGAAACATGAAGAAGGCCAAGGAGAATCTCCATCCTTTATTGGATGTAGGGGGAAACAATAATGGCAAAGGATGAGGAAAAGGCTGAGGAACATAATATCTTCTTTGCCTCACTTTTTAATAAGGAAACCAAGACCAGTGTTTGTCAAGGCACCCAGCTCCCTGAGCTGGAAGACAGACAGGGAAGAGAATAAAGCCCCATAATGCAGGAGGAAATGCTCAGAGAACCCTCTTAACACCCTGCCTTCAGGTACTTACTGACATTGATGAGGTCACTTCTCAGTCAATTTTTTCTCAAGCCTGAACAGGCCCAGCTCCCTCAGCCTTTCCTCAAAAGAGAGATGCTCCAGTTCTTTAATCACCTTTGTTGCCTTCTGCTGGACCTGGAGCTTCCAGGACCTTTATGTCTGTCTTGCACTGAAGAGTTCAGAACTAGACACAGCACTCCAGATGTGACCTCACCAGGACTGAGTATAGGGACAGGAGCACCTAATTTTTGGGCCACCCACTGCAAGAAGGACATTGGGGTGCTGGAGTATGTCCAGAGAAGAGCAACAGAGCTGGGGAAGGATCTGGAGCACAATGAGGAGCAGCTGAGGGAGATGAGGTTGCTCAGTCTGGAAAAGAGGAAGCTCGGGGTGACCTTATCCCTTTCCACAACCACCTGAAAGGAGGTTGTAGTGAGGTGGGTGTTCATCCTTTCTCCCAATTAAGAACAGAATGAGAGGAAATGGCTTCAAGTTGTACCATGGGAGTAATTAGATCAGATATCAGAAAATATTTTTTTGTGGAAAAGGTAAAGTACTGAAACAGACTGACCGGGGAAGTGGTGGAGTCCAGAATCCTATTGTACTTGAGGATGGTGGTGGTGCCAGGTTGACGGTTGGATTTGGTGGTCTTAAATGTCTTTTCCATCCTTAACGATTCTATGAAACTATGATTATACATATATTTCAACTCAAAGTGTACAAAACACTGGCAGTGCTACACTGTACCTCACTGGTAGGTTACTGTTTTTTATAACCCTGCTGAATTTGTTGCACGCCTTTGGGGGAGAAGTAAGGATGTTTACAAATGCAAAGCCTGGAATGGAGAGTTCTTTGGAGTACCTTGTATGTAATGGGAATCTAAACTTGAAGCAGTTTTCATCTATACTGACTTCGGGAGAAGAATTTACAATTAAATAGCCCCCAAGTTATGCCAGTCTTTCTCCTGGAAACAGCTGGATGTGGTGGTCCAAAACAGATACAGGGAGAAAATTAACAGGCAAGTGCATGGTCACGAAACGATACTTTGGCTTACCTTCCAGCACTCTTACTTATCTCAGAGAGATTAACAGAAGAAGACAGCAATTTATTTGCTACTTAAAGATACATTTTTAATCTTTATTCCCTTTTTTGTCTTTTGCTTTTGAATCTCAATGAGAAGCAAACTGGCAAGTCTGTGCTCATTCACTTGTAAATTAATGAAAATATGTTAAGACCTTTCATCTTCATTCTAAGTTGAGACAGAACAGGCATGTTCTGTATATCACCATGCAGAAGAGAGGAAAGATTGTTAGGTGTAGATATGGCAAAAGATCAATGCATTCAGTGTATAATTTAATGCTCATAGGAAATGAGTTTATTCCTTGCAATAGAAAGGGCTACTGTTTCAGTTTTGTTAATGATGAAAAGTCACAAAAGAGCGAGAATCTCAAATGAGAGAGAGATCTAAAAGAGGACAAAAGTCCTCATATACATTTAATTGGGATATCAGACAATACAGTTCATTCCCAGTGGAGAAAAAGATTCACATGTATTGTAGCAAAGTTTGCACGAAAAGAGAGCCATGTATTTCTCTAGGGCATTATGACTAACTGCTTCAATAATTTTATTTTTCCATTTTACACGTTTTTGCAGCTGGATACAGCAGCAATCTAACAATAAAATTTTTTTTCATTATTTCCTTTTTACCATTTCAGCACAAATAAAGCCTAGAAAAATCTTTTCCCAAGAGTAAGGACTTAACAATCACAGTTACCTGTCTCAAGCACTTTTAAGACCACAGAAGGAATTTGCCATGAGATAAGCACAGGGAGTGAGAGGATGGTGCTAACTCCAAGCCTGCCAGAAGTGAGATCTGGGTAGCACATCCTGGCTAGTGGATTCAGACAAAAATTTACACTGGCAAACTGCGTAAAGAAGCAACTGCAAATACACATATCACTGGTCAAACAAAGATCACCCCAAGTTATGGGACAGATGGCATCGGAGACCAACGATGACCAAGGAAGCTCCCCCACATATGCTTCCCTAGACACCTGGACTGGAAGAGAAGTCACCACAGCAAGAACTCGAGGTAAGATAAAGGTGTTACTATTATCTCGGTGTTATCTCAGACCTAGTGGGAGGCTAACTAAAGCTGGTGGGGGTGGG
>VZRV01007663.1:0-11089 GCA_013398115.1 Falcunculus frontatus
CTGGGGGACTTCAACCACCCCTGCACATGCTGGAAAAGTAGCTGCAGGCAATCCTTGAGATTCCTGGAATGCATGGAGGACAAATTCCCAACCCGGCTAATAGACAGCCCTGCAATAGGGGAGGTGTCACTGGATCTGTTGGTCACCAACACAAGGGGGCTAAAGGGGGATGTCAAGATAGGAGGCAGCCTGGGTGGCAGTGATCAGGCCCTGGTGGAGTTCACAGTCCTGAGGAATATGGGTCAGGAAAGGAGTCAAGAGAGGCCCTTGAACTTTAGGAAAGCAGACTTTCAGCTTTTCAGGGAGACTGCAGTTAGAGGCAAAGGAAAGGAGCAGAGCTGGTAGATCTATAAGAAAGCCTTCCTTTGAGAAAAAGCTATCAATCCTCCAGAGCAAGAAATCAGACAAGGCCACAGCTAGGAGGAGGGCATGGCTGAGACCTGCTGATAGAACTAGAGAAAGAAGCTAGTGCACAGACGGGGAGGCAAGAACAGGTGACTGGGAAGAATGTAGAGGTGAAGTCGGGTTGTGTAGGGATGGGGTGAAGGAGGCCAAGGTGATGCCGGAACTGAACCTGGAAAGGGACACAAAGAATAACATTTATGGCTTCTACAGAAGTTAACCAGAAAAGGAAGGTAAAAGAAGGTCTCCAATGAACAAAGCTTGAATAGTGTGCCCATGAGAAAATATCATAAGGTTTAACAAGACCAAGTACAAGGTGCTGCACCTGGGTTGGGGCAACCCCCAGTATCAACATAGGCTGAGGGATAAACTCAGAGACCAGCCCTGCCATGAGGAACTTAGGGGTGCTGGTGGGTGAGAGGCTGGACATGACCCAGCCATGTGCACTCCCAGCCCAGAGAGCCAAACGTGTCCTGGGCTGCATCCAAAGCAGCGTGGGCAGCAGGGGAGGGAGGGGATTCTGCCCCTCTGCTCTGCTCTGGTGAGACCCCACCTGGAACACTGCACCCAGCTCTGGGGACCTAGAACAGGAAGGACTTGGACCTGCTGGAGCGAGTCCAGAGGAGGGATACCAAGATGATTAGGGGGATGGAGCACCTCTCCTAAGAGGAAAGGCTGAGAGAGTTGAGTTTGTTCAGCCTGAAAAAGAGATGTCTGAGGGGTAACCTAATTCTGGCCTTCCAGTAGACAAACGAAAACCTCCAAGACAGATGGAGAGGGACTTTGTTACAAGACTTTGTTACATGTAGTGGCAAGACAAGGGTGAATGGCTTCAAACTAAAAGAAAGTATGCTTAGATTTGATGTTAGGAAGACTTTCTTTACGGTGCGAAAGGTGAGACACTGTAACTGGCTGCCCAGGGAAGCTGTGTAGGTCCCATTCGTGGAAGTGTACAAGCCCAGACTGGATGGGTCTCTGAGCAACCTCGTCTAGTTGAAGGTGTCTCTGCCCATGTCAGGGGATTAGAACCAGATGATCTTTAAGGTTCTTTTCAGCCCAAACCATTCTGTGATTCTATGAAACTGCTGATGACTTGCCATTGAAGATGTCTCAGGATGAAGCATAATGCAAAGCACGGCTGTACAGTTTAAAATTATGAGATTATTAGATTAATACAGCAATATTCGGCTACATAATGTGACTGCTGTTAATGTCACAAGTGCTGTAATACATCTGAGCAAACAGACCTGAGAGCGTATAAGAGCCACTAGGGGCCTTTGACTTGGAAAAAGCTAAAGATGTTGGATAGGACTCCACAACTAGTGGAGACATTGGTGGTTTTTTCTGATTATCTAGTTTAAAAAGCTGTACAAAGGGAAAAGAGTAGTCCCTTGAGAGGAGACACAGATGGGGAACTACAGGCCTGTCAGTCTGACTTCAGTGCCAGGGAAGCTTGTGGAACAGGACATCTTGCTTGCTGCCATGGGCACATACAGGATAACCATGGGAATAGACCCAGTCAGAATGGGTTTAGGAAAGGCAGACCCTGCTTGACAAAGTTGATCTCCTTTTACAAGCAGATGACCTGCCTTGTGGATGAGGGAAAGAAACTGAGGGAGCTAGGGAGAGAAGGAGGCTCAAGGGTGACCTTATCACTCTCTGCAACCACCTGAAAGGAGGTTCTCCCAGGTAACTGGTGACAGAACAAGAGGAAATGGCCTCAAGCTGCACCAGGGGAGTTTCAGATTGGACAACAAAAAGAATTGCTTCACAGAAAGAGTGGTCAAGCATTGGAATGGGCTGCCCAGGGAAGTGATGGAGTCACCATCTCTGGAAGTGTTCAAGAAATGACTGGACATGGCACTTAATGCTGTAGTCTAGTTGTCATGATGATGATTGGCCAAAGGTTGGACTTGATGACCTTAGAGGTGTTTTCCAACCTTAATGATTCTATGTAGATCTTCAACAGCATGTAAGAGGGTTGTGCCTGAGAAGGAGTTGCTAGGGCCACGAGCCAGGGACTGTATCGGTGGGAGCAAGCATCCTGCTCCTCTGAGGTTCTGGTTTGTTTGGGCACAGCCTGTGGGTGCTTTTCAGGATAGAAATTTCTGTCTACATGTTCATTCCCACTCAAAGGGTGAAAAAAAATGTCATGTGTATTACTGCATGTTCTGGTTGTGGCCTTGTGGCTCAGTACCATCCAATTCCATTCTCTCAAAAGTTAAGGATAGGAGAGTGGAGAAGAAAACCAAAACCAGGAGAAGGATGACCCTGAACTATGTCAAGAAGCAGTACAAGGTCCTGAAAAAGAAGCAAGAGCCCAAACTCCTCTTCACATAAGATCTGGTCACTCTCTCTTAATTGCAATGTTCTTAATGTGTGGTGTTTGTAAGGATATTTAGTGTATCCTGTAATATTTGGTAGTAAAGGCACATCACAGTAACAAAGGGTGATGGGTGATGTGATGTCTCACTTTGTTTCGCATTAAACATGAGCGTCTATTTGCCATCAGTACGAGGTTTCCTTGCTTGCCACCTTCATAAGATGGTGGTAACTCCATGATGCTAGCAGGTGGGTGACAGCTGCCCTCGCACGTGGCATCACGTCACATGATGGATCCCAGTACCTATGCACAAGTGAAGGGCAGCCAGTGGTCTAATTTCTGCTGAAGCAGACAGCACATTGTTCTAACTAAATCAACTAATTACCATAAATAAATCACATTGCATTCTTATTGGAAAGCTTATCAGACCGTACTATTGTGGTCTTTCTGTTTGGGCCTGAGAACCTTATCTTCATAGACCATGTTTCTGAAGTGTAATGTACATTTTTGGGTGGAAAGAAACTCATTCCAGGGTTTGAATGAGAATTAGAGTCACAGGAGTAGTACTAATATTGTGTTACTCTTGAATATGAAAAATGATTTTATTATTTCATGACTCATGGTACAGAGAGTAAAAAAAACCACACATACCAGTAAAAAATCTCCATAACTCTACTTTAATATAAAGTATTTGAAAATAAAATATATATCTCCTGAAAGATGCCTGCGAATTTTCTGTCATTAGACTAGGATGCAAATATTCCTGTGTAGGCAGGAATCTTAAAATGAGAGTGCTATTTCGGAGGAAAGCATGAACATTATTGTTCATTAAGGATCCACACATTAATCAGTAAAACATTGCCCTATGTTGCAAAAATAATGCATCTCCGGGTTCACAAAATGCTTAGTCTTATTAATGATTTAATATTATATTTATTATAACAATTTTATTTTTCCTGGGATATTTTCTGTGTAGATAATAAAAAAATATTGATGATCTATATACATTTTCCATAAAAAGCACAAAATGATGTTTCAAGATGTTCACTTTCTCTTTACTACTGATATGTTGGCCAAATGTTCTGCCTGTGCCAATGGGCACATTAAGAAGTAGAGAGCAGTATAATATAATGCTACAAATTTAGCTAATTTCTTTCTGATTATGGTATGCATTACATTTAATTTTTTTTGGAAATAATGGGATTAGTATTAATTCACACAAAGTCCTGTTCTCTAGGATTTATTTCCTAGTTATCTATAGACTGCAGCCTTTTACCAAACAATATTCTTTATTGTAATAGAAGTGGTACAGTAAAGAGAATTGTCTTCTTCATCATAAAATACGAAGTGCCTTCCAATTAAACAACTTGCAATTTATAGAAGCCAGCTGCTCAATCCCTATAAATCAGCCTAACTTTACTTTAAATGGAGATACAGTAGTTTGTTTTCACTCAGGAATTTGCTAGCCACATATCTAAATAACCCATAAGGTCTTGATTACAGAAATATTGCCATTTAAATGATACTAGCAGAATTAATTTAACGTTTTCATTCTCCCTATTCAAACCAAAATAAGGGTAGACAGGGTCACTAGAGCATTTCTGTTGCATATCTGAAGCTTATGAAATCTTTACCAAAGCAATCATGCTGGAAATATCTTTAGTAGAGATATGTTCAGTCCTGGTGTTCCTCTAAATCTTTGCAATCTTGATGGTGATTAACAGGCAGCTGGGTCATGAATAACCCTGTTTGCCTACTATGTGCATAATAATCTTGTTCACGCAATTATTGGGCATACACCTGACACAAAGCAATTTCAGTGGGTTGTCCTTATGGGGAAGAATTGATGTACCTGTTGGCAGAGTAAATCCAAGGACAAAGAAAACTTATGTTGTGTATTTGGACAAAATATTCAGGATGCTGAAGAAAGATAAGGCCAAGAACAACGAAAAGCTTCATTTTTCTTCTGTCTTTAGAGAAATAATGATGTCAGCCCTGCTTTTTAAGCTTCTTTTAAGTCCTGGTGACAAAGAACAGATAAAATGCCAAGATGCACAATGCTGCCTTCACTGTAGTTGTCAGTCTGGTCCTTAAAGATATTAAGGCTACTGAGAGCATATGGAAAATATGAAGCAAGGAAGACTTACTGTTTGCGAAAGAGGATTGGGTTGGAGGGCATTTAAACAAACTGGAGCTACACAAGTCTGTGGGCTCTTTTGGGGTTCACCCACAAGTGCTGAGGAATCTGTCCCATGTCACTGTGAGGCTCCTCTCTATTATAATTGAAAGGTAGTGGTGTTTGGGGGAGGTCTCTAAGGACTGGAAGAGAACAAGTGTCACTGCTATTTTCAAGTAGGGCAACAAAGAGAATCCAAACAACTGCAGTCCAATAAGCCTCACTTTAGTTACAGGGAGCTGGTGGAGCAACTTATTCTAGAAGAAGCATTTCCAAATATAATTAAAGATTAGATGGTGATTGCGAGTGGTCAGCATGGATTATCTCTAAAGGAGAATTCATGCTTGACCAAACTGATAGACCTTTACAATGACATGATCAGCTTAAAGGATGACAGGAGAGCAGTAGATGTCCTTTATCTTCACTTCAGAAAGGCATTTGACTGTGTCCCACAACATGCTCGTAAACAAAGTATAGCTTAGATGAAGAACAGTGAGGTAGATCGAAAACTTCTAGTTGCCAGGGTCAAAGGACTGTGATCAAGAGCACAAAGTCCAGCTGAAGACCAGCTGGTAGTGGTATGTCTCAGGAGCATATGTTGCAATCAATACTTTTAAATTAATGACCTAGATGGATAGGCTAGAGAGCATCCTGAGAAACTGGAAGATGTTTGATTTACCAAACCAAAATTTGGTAGTCTCCACAGGCACCTTCCAAACTCAGTGATTCCATGATTGTACCTGAAAGATATATTGCTATAGGAAAAAGCTCTCTAAAGAAAATAAAATAAAAATCTAACACATATTGCTGTCACATAAAAAAATTAGGTCTAAAAGGTCTTGAATAGCTACAAAGAATTGAAAAAGGAACATTTATGACAACATGAGAGAAATTCCAGATTATCTCTTTCATGAAAGAATTAGAATGATAATGACATGGCTACAAAAATATACTTCAAATGGATGCTATCTGTTAAATCAAGCCAATAGCACAGTTATTGGCAGAAGCCTGGGACACTAATAAAACCACAGAAATTCTTTTCACTTGAATACTTGTAGTAACACTATAGCAGTTGCACTTCTTAAGTGCTGTGATTTGCAAATCTTATTTCCCTCACAGGTTTTTATTTTTCCATCTATGCATCCATTAGTGCCCAAAAGAGCAAGTAGTACTAATTCTGATGGTTTGTCTAGAGCAAGTGTAAAACATGCCTTAGGAAACTCCTCGCTCTATTACTTTAGTGTTTACTCAGACCATTACTGTTGCTTGAATACGTAAATCTTATCTGATTATAGAGAAGTCAATCAATTGGTAGTTGCATTTCCTATTGAGTTACTCATATACCAACCCCTTCACTTTAAAAAGTGACAAACCACACCTGAAAAGGAGTTTGTCTCTTCACATGTACAGACTCAAGAGGGTGAGGTAGAGAAGTTATGGTGCAAAATTATTTGAGATAAGGACAAATACCTATGATTTCCAAACAAGAAAGGACCTGATGTTTCAGAATCTTACTACTAATTTTTAAATCTGAAAACAAATATTCTTATCGGATCTTCTTTTTACAGTGTAAGATCTCACCAGAAACTCCTGCATTTTCATGCATATTAGTCCATCTTTAAATTGTATTATAAGTTAGCAAATGGGTGACTGGTTTGGAGGTCAGCAAGTAATCAGATTTACAATGTTAATTAAAAGCCTAACATGTTGCCATGAAAACAATCTTGTATGATTATCAACCAGAGGCTTGTGAAAGATGTACACAGCTGAATCTGGTATTTTCTTTTAATATGCTCTGAACTGTAGAACCTGTTTTACATAGCAATATTAGATGGAAGGAGTTTAATTAAATCTAATGATCTGCCCAAAAGTCAATGTGTGTGGAAATGGAATTAACGAAATTCCTAGGCCATTTTCTCTGATTATAATCGATTAATACATAGAAGTGAATATTAGAAATAACTCATCTGAGAACAAGAATATTATGTATAGAAAACATTTACCTCTGTCTGGCATTGATTAATTTCTCACTTGACTCAAAACTGCAAACAAAATAAAAAAATCTGTAAATTACAAGACAAGTTGTGATGTGCCATTTTTGTTTTGTTTCTAGCTATAATGTTTGTTTCCCATAATAAGGCAGTATTTTAAAGCATAGTGGCTTTTCTGGTAATCTAAGCAGTAACTCTAGCAAACATGATAAGGGTTTCCACACACTCTTATTATTTACAGACCTGTAAGGGTATATATATTGGCTTTATAAGTAAGAAAATGAGATTTTTTTTTTTTTCTGTCCTCCTTCTTCTTACACCAGTCAAACCTTACTGCAGGTATCCTATATAGAGGAAATAACTACTCCAGAATAAATTGTAAGGATGTAATGATGGCTTGGATGTTTTCTCTGCGGAATGCTCCTGAAGTCAATAGGAACACATTTTGCTTCCACAGTGGTGTTTCTGCTCTTCCACTAGCTGCACTTTTCCCCAGAACATCTCATTTTTTGGGAGGCCCCTTGATAAAATCACATTATACAAAAGCCACTCATCAGCATCCCAGTATGAAAGTTAAATTTTGCATGCTTCTAAGTAGGATGTTATCTTTGTTCGTACTTATTCTTTATTAAGAAAGAGAAAAAAAAGTGTCTCAGGGATATTAAATGACGACTGAGACCACAGAGTATACCACCAGAGGTCTAATTTGGATGTGTTAGGAAAGCAAATGAACTCTTATAAAAAGGCAATTGTCCCTAAAGCAATACCATACTTTGCTTTCCTTTACTCCATACACCTAACAGCTCACTTTTTTCTCATTCTTCTCTTTTTCTTGTTGATTTCAGTTCACAACATATAATGATGTCCTAGATTTTTCCTTTTAGCTCCTTCTGTTAGTTTGAAATCTGCCAGTGTAAAGCAGGTAACAAATCTTTTAGGATATGATTTACCATCTGTGCATTTTTCCAGTTTTGTTAAACAGATCCAGTTTGACTAATGCTTCCTCAACTGTGATTCTGATCATTTTTGAAAGATGTCCAACAGAAATTTAGAAACCTTCTACACTCAAATTTGTTCTTGTCAAAAGCACAAGTGAGAGAAGCTTTTCTGCATAATTCTGTTGTCTTTGAGATTGTGTTCACCTGCTTATAAGCACAGTCTGGTACTCCTGGACAAATAGAAAGTCTATATAACATGAGTTTTTTGGTATTGTTGCCGGTTAGAACCAGAATGCTGTTTTGAGACAGATACAGTTACAGTGCTCACACAGTCACTGGAGATGAAACTTTTGACGTATTTACAGCATTACTCCTAAGAAAGGGAGCAGGAGCGAATACCTGAAAATTTTGACACGCTAAATATAAAACTTACAAAATGAATGTTAAGATCTGATTAGTGAGAGATGCCTCTGATGGACTTAAGATGCAAATGAGATCATATGCTGAAGTCAGAAGTACAGATTTTATTTAACAATGAATGTGATGTGGAGAAATAGAAAGAAATAGAAAAGAGAGGACAGAGGAGAGCGAGCGAGAGGGAGATCAAGCAGAAGATAGTCACCACCCATGGATTCAGTGATGTCCTGTTTATCTTCACCCTGGGTTTCTCAGTGGTGGGGGTCTACAGGCTGTTCCAAAATTCTTCGCTATTTATTCATCTTAGTGAACAAAGGAATTAATGCTCATTGGCTACACAGTTCTCTTATTCTATTGGTTAAATGACTCCCTTGTTTCTTATGCTAATTAGTCCTATGCTCAGTCATTTTTTGAGTTGGTGCATTTCTTGGGTTGGTGGATTTCTTGGGTTGGTGGGCCGTGAGTAAGTGGTTGCAATCTCCCCCGCCAGAATTTCCCAGTCAGAGCTGATTTCAACACAGTTTATGAATTGGCTTTCCTTGTGGCCTGTATTCTCTATTCTTTGTGTCCACTGTCAGTGATACCTTCTTCTCCACCAGCTTTGTCAACCTCCCCTAGGTCTGAGATAACACCTGGACAATACTACCACTTCTATCTTCTCTCAAGTTCTCATCACCATGGTTTAACCTATAGTTCAAGTTCCAGGTATCCAAGGAGATATATTCAGGGGGACTCTGGTGGTCGATGGTGGTTACAGATGCCATCTGTACTGTAACTTGGGGTGATCTTCCTTTGATCAGTGATACGCCTGTGAGCAGTTTCTTCTTTACACAGTTTGCCACAGTGGGAATTTTTTTCTGGATACATTACACAGGTCTCACTACACTATTAACCAGGTCTCACCAAGTATAGGCCTGGGGTTAGCATCATCCTGTCACTTCCTTCTGTGCTTATCTAGTGGCAAAGTCCTTCTGTGGCTTTAACAGTATGTGAGACAGGCAACTGTGCTCTTTAAGTCCTTATAATGACCTATTATAGTCATAAGGGTCCAAATGGAATTTTTTTAAATTTTGTGTGTTTGAGGAAGGAAATCCAAAAAGGTTCTTCTGAAGAAGTTGAAAGGTGGGATTAATTTAACCTGTTTAAAGTGACTGACTCCTTTCCTGATTATCAACTGCCTGCCCTAAGCAGTCCCCTATCTTCCTGCAGTTAACATATTTCTCAAGACACCACAGAGGCTTAAAACGAGCAGGACTCCTCCTTTGTGAAGGATGACTTTCTGTAGTGGAATAAATGATGATCTAAAGTGGTAACCACTTCTGAAAAGAAAATGATAATGTTTTTAGAGCTAAAATCCAAGAACTTCAGAAAGAAATACTTCTGAGAAGGAACGAGAACAGGCAGGGTTTTTCTGACCCAAAGTCCTGGAGAAAGTCATTTCCATCACAAGACAAGGCAAGCTATGTTCCTAGATGAAAGATGACACTCTATTTGTTATGTTTGGTATTCTAAAAGCTAAAAGAATTTGACAGTATTTTTTGGTATATCTTTGCCATTTGTTAACCATAAATGATTTTATTATGACACAATTCCATTCTCCTTATGTAAAGCTATAAAGCACTCCCAATAAAATGGTGATTTTGTGTGCCACATAAACATATTGGACAATATGCCTTTCCAGAAATTTAGGGGATTATTTTATCTTTTTGTAAGTCTAGTCTCTTTGAAGTTGGAGAAATCATTTATAGTAGTCACAGACAGTGATTAGCTCATGAGAGATGGCTGAGAACCCTTCTGCAACAAATGAAGAGAATTATCTAACAAATAAATGACTGATTTCAAGGATGGTATTGTTAACATAGAATACATGTTCAGTAGCCTTTAGTAGCCTTTTTTGCTTCATGTTTGACTGAACTAATAAAGAAGGTCATTTATGTAAGTGCAGAGTTCAACGTTGAACGTTCTGTGGAAGTAATGAGATCTTCTGGAAAGATTGTCATTTAGTGTATGGCTCTTGCTACAAAGGGACTCCTTGCCATAGAAGAATCAGAAACTGTTAATAAAGCTACATCAAATAGGTTAACTAATGATGAAAAGAAAGAAAAAAGTGGCTGAAAGAATACTGCTTGGCTTCTTTTGAAGGAAAACCTAGGAGTATGCAAAATTTGTGCAATATATTTATACATAGGAATGAAATGAAAAACATTAAGCACAACTAATCAGTGCTAAATTTGCAACAGGTTAGCAGTTGTCGCTTCCACAGTAATGAACGCATCACTTTTAGTGACGTATCTTTAGATGATGAAAGATAATTTGAGTAAAAATTCATGGTTTGCTTGTTAAAAATTTCAGGTTTAAAAACATATTCCTCCAATGTATAGTCTTCCTTTAAGAGTAGTTTAAAAAGATGGAGAGATGGATGGAAAAAGCCTTTCAACTCGAGATAATTTTCTTCTGTCCTATCATGTTATGTAGGAGAAGATATCGACCCCCACCTTGCAAAAACGTCCTTTCAGGTAGCTGTAGAGCACGATAAGGAGCTCTGTAAGCCTCTTTTTTTTCTGGGCTTAACAATCCTCATTTCCTCAGTTGCTCCTCATAAGACTTGTGCTTAAGGCCCTTTCCCAGCTTTGTTGCCCTTTTCATCAGCTTCTTTGGATGCATCACGCACTCTCCAAACGAGACTACTATAGAAAGTGCCTTCCAGCTAACAGAGAAAGTTTAGTTTACCACTGTGGAATGCCACATTTTTGTTGCCATCATTCTTTTTCTTTCTTTCTTTCTTTCTTTCTTTCTTTCTTTCTTTCTTTCTTTCTTTCTTTCTTTCTTTCTTTCTTTCTTT
>VZRV01007663.1:11472-76451 GCA_013398115.1 Falcunculus frontatus
CTTCCTTCCTTCCTTCCTTCCTTCCTTCCTTCCTTCCTTCCTTCCTTCCTTCCTTCCCTAGCCCCTAAAGCCCTAAAAGCCTATCCAGCCAATTCCTTATCCATTAAATAGTCAACCCTTCAACTCTATGTTTCTGCAGTTTGAAGATAAGGATGTCTTGTGGGACCATGTCAAAAGCCTGACAGAAGTCTAGGTATGATGCAGATGACATCATCTGGTCTTTTCTTGTTGACTGTTGCAGTCACTCCACCATAGAAGGCCACAAGATGGTTCGGGTACAATTTGCCCTTTGTAAAGCCATGATGGCTGCCTCATATAATCTCCTTGTCTTGTGTATGCCTTAACATTGTCTCTGAGAGATTCTGCCCCATGATCTTCTCAAGTCATAGAGGTGAGGGTCATCAGTCTGTAGTTTCCCACGTATTAATTTGTCCCCTTTTCTAAAAATAGGAGTGATGTTTCCCTTTTTCCACTCACTAGGGGTTTCTCCTGACCACCATGACTTTTCAAATGTGATGGAGAGTGTCCCTCACCTTGATCCCAGCAAGGCAGCAGGCCTTCCTATAGCCTGTGTTGAGTCAGCATATAGGACCCTCTATTCGCATCAGAAAGGAGTCACTGATGGCAGCTACCCTTATTTCTTCTCTTAACTGAGGTGGTTGTGACTGTGAAGTGGTCTTTACACTGTACGTGTAAAGTGGTACTACTGTATGTAGTACTTTATGTAGTCTGTGTAATATATGCATATTTATACTTAAAGGTATGTGTATATAAAATCCTACTGAAAAAACATATTTTGCCTTCAGAATTGTTATCTAAGTGTAGTTGTCCTTTTCACTCCCCTTGTAGTGTGATGAGTCATGTTGTTCTCCTATGTTTTTCAAACAGGAGAGTGTTTAATACTGATTAACAGTCATACTCCCTTATGCTTCGTTAAGATATTCCATGTTTGGCTGTTGGTATTATATTAACTTTGCTGGAAGCTTTATTAAAACTAGTACATTCTGGGGATTGCCTGTTTTACAGTTGATCCCCAGATGAATCCTGGGATAGAAGAAATCCAAGTGTGGGGGAAAATGAGAAGATGCACAGATCTTCCCAATACGGGGAGAGGGTTGAAGCTGTTGGATGGACCTAAGGATTACTTTGGGTCACAGCATTCAACATATCTCTCCCTTTCTGTCATGGAAATGGCTCTGGGGCAATTGCTAATATTTTATCTACCCAATTTTGAAGAGTTGTGTCCATCCCCAGTGGTTGTAAACTTCTACTATGTGCTGTGACAACTTAATATCTGTGAATTTTATTCCCTCTCTGTATCTCAAGCTTCTTTGAGAGAGTAGAAGGTTTTACAGCCATAAAAACAGTAACTGAAAAGTACCACCATAGAATAAGAAAAATAATCATTTTTTAGGATGATGTCACAGTAGAATAAAAACCCACTGTACACTGATTGTCCATTTATCTTTAACAGGGAAAGTCTGCATAAATAAATTCATTACATTGATATTATCACTTTCAATCATGATATTTGACACTTCAGTAACAGGAAAATAACACTTTCCCTAGGAGAAGGTTAGATGTTTCAGAGTCTTACAGTATAAAGATCTTTCTTTCTGCCAACAGTACAATGACTTAATATCTTTAATTTGAGCCATAATTCAAAGAGACTCAGGAAAAGAAGTTACACAACCTCAGCTAAATAAGTAACAGCAATATTTTCTGTTTAGTTCTGCAATATTTCTAATATTATAATTTTTTTTTTCTTATTGATGACGTAGTGCCCTGCACAATAGCTATGAAATGTTTCTTCCCATCAGGGGAAAGACAAGTCTTCATAGATATAGAATTAATCCACTTCATGCTTTCATAGCCACTTCCTGCTTTCATAGTTTCATGCTTTCATGAAACGCGAAGCCAGACCTCTAGTTCTGTGTTCCGTTCTGGGCCCTTCATGACAACAAAGACATTGAGGTGCTGGAGCAAGTCCAGAGAAGGGCAACAAAGCTGGGAAAACCTCTAGAGAGCAAGTCCTATGAGAAGCAGCTGAGAGAACTGGGTTTGCTTAGCCTGGAGAAAAGGAGGCTCAGGGGTGACCTTATCACTCTCTACAGCATCCTGAAAGGAGGGCGTAGCCAGGTGGGGGTTGGCCTCTTCTCCCAGGCAGCCAATGACAGGACAAGAGGACATGGCCTCAAGCTGAACCAGGGGAAGCCCAGGAATGACATGGAAAGGGTTGTCAAGAATTGGAACGGGCTGCCCTGGGAGGTGGTGGAGACAGCAGACCTGGAGGTGTTCAAGAAATGACAGGACGTGGCACTTGGTGCTATGGGCTGGTTGCCATAGTGGTGATCAGTCAAAGGCTGGACTCATTGATGGAGGTCTTTTCCAACCTAAATGATTTTATGATTCTGTGAAATAAGAATTTTCAGGCGAAGGAAACTATATGAAATCCAATAAAATTGAGTGTCAAGTGTATTTAGGGAAAGAGGCAATATTTTAGTAAAATTTAAAGACAAATATTTAAGGATGAGTCTTCAGTTATGCTTGCAATAAAATTAATTCTAACAGAGGCATCCTGTAAAAGCTGGAATGCATGTTTTCATCACTTCTCCTTTTGTTAGTTGCCTCTGATGTTGCTATGTTGCTTCAAGAAGCTGCTCTGAAAAACAGCATGTCTAGAAATATGTCTAATAGGCTAATAAAGACATGCTGTCATCATGCTCTGACTCCCATATACCTTTTTCTGGTTTTCTGGTATATTAAAAAGTGAACATAGCTATGACCTCTAGCACAGATCTACCCTCTACACTCTTATAGTGTAAGGAAAAACACACAGTCTGCCTTCAGATTTACTTACCAGGAAGTGTATTCAATCCATTCTGTCTTTCAACATAATGCAGATTTCCTCTTCTACAAGAAAATGAAGTGGGGAATGAAAGAAAAAGCTTTATTGTAGGCTTTTTTTCTTTTCTTATGTACAAAGTATATTGAAGAACCCTGGGGTGATATATTTTTCCTTCACCTCTCAATGAGATAAACTACTTTAACTGTGAGAAAAGAAGTAAAGACAGCTCTTTCTACAAAATAATTTCTCTCTCAAATCAATCAAGCAAACTAACAAACAAAGAAACCAACCAAACAAAGGAAACACAACTGAAAAACAATAACAGAAAAAGTTACTCCTTGGTCTCACTTTGAAATTTCAGTATCTAAACCCTTGTGACCATGTTAATCTGCATATGAGCCTACTTTGGCAGGCACAGGGTCTATTCAGAAAGCTCTGTGATGTAAGCTACCTTAAAACTCCGTGAAACAACTAACAACTAGAGGAAATTTATTTAGTGATGTTGTTTTGCACTTGATTTTCAATAATTGGATTTGGAAACCTAAATGTCTCTGGTTTGAGCTAAATGATCTAAAAATGTTACTAGAAGGCTGAAGTTCAAAGTAGAAATGTTCAGAAATCACTCAAGTTGCTAAGGAACTATTTAAGAGTGAAACATGGAGTTTTAAACATTTAAATAATAGGATTTTAGTTAAAGGTTAGCTTTGTTGAAATTAGTTAAAATAAACCTAATAAGCAAACCCAACTGGGGTTAATTAAGAAAATTAATGATTAACTAGAAAGTTAGGCCTAGAATAAGTTTTAAGATATAAGTAACTGATGGCTTGTTATCTTATATTTGTTCAGCTGTGCTTATAACGAGAAACAGACAACACTGATTAATCTAAAGAAATCTAGACAATTACTAGTTTTTCCATTTGAAACCCTATTCAAAAGTAATGAAGGGATGAACTGGAGGTCCTCCAAGAGCAATATGTATTGTCAAAAACCAGAAAGGTAGAAAAGTCAAAGTGAGGTGAATGAGTTTTACTTCATCATTCACACCCTCTCCTCAAATCACGGGACCGCCGACCCAATTCAAGGAACAAACTACGCATGCTTAATGACCTCTAGCTAATTACCATACGAAGTGGAGAATGGGAGGCATCAATGTTATAAATATGCATTTGTATTTTGAATATTCAGAACTGTTGTAAATAAATAGACTTTGTATTACTCTGTGATTTTACACTACATATTAGTGAGCTATCCCATGTGGGGCCAAATGCTGGAAATAAACATACACTTTCTAACCCTGAGGAGTTAGAGAATTTTTTTGTCCGTCCTAGTTGGGTATCGATACTAGATCTATGCCCATATTTTGGTAAATCAAGAGTAACAGAGGTACAGATGATCTGTACACCACTGAGAAAAAAACCCCAAAAATAAACCACCATGAAGAATTAAATAGACTTAAGCCTGTTTCTCTTTAAAAAAGGTGAGTTCTGGCCATGCCAAATCTAACGAAAATATGGCATGCTAGAAATAATATAAGTAATCAGCTAGGATATATAGTTACTTAGAAAATCTGACACATATTGTAATTATGATATGATAGGTCACTGCGGACCTCCTATACTACTGAGAGGATAAAAAAGAAATCAAACAAACTAATGAGTAATCTGCTAAGGTACAGTAATTCCATCCTGCTTTATGGATACAGTATAGTAGCTCACCATGGTTTCCCTTACCTTGCCCTCAAGGTTAAAATCACATACTTCAAAAGTGTTTTCCTTGCATAATGGTTCACATTAGTCCTTCAATAGATATAATTCAAATAAGTTTTCCTTCGACTTGCAGTCATAATTACTCTCTATAACCGGAAACTACTTCTCACAGCATTCTGTGATACTATTCACAGACAATTTAAATTTCAAAGGAACCTGAAGCCATTGGACTTTCATACCCCACTGTTACAGATTTATTGTATCAAAGTACTTTTCTCAGCAGGTTACTACCAAAGAATTACTGTATTTAGATGCTTAATATATTCTATAAATCATAATGTTTAATTAAAATGGTGGCTACTTGGAATATTTTTACAATATATGAAATTAAAAATCTGAGTACTCTACAGCCTGATAATGACTAATCAAGTGACTTTCAAACTGAATGTATCATCTGAGACTGCTCCAAATATTTCCTCTCAAAAAGAGCTTTCTGGCTGTGTACTTCACTGGTATAAGTCTTAGGATTTGGAAATGTGCACCTGTTTAAACTACATGGATTTACAAAGAGGTCTACATTAGTATTTTGTTTTCTAAATGATTCAAAGTAGAATTTAGAAACTGAGATATGTAAACACCAAATGCTTATTAGCAGGTTTTTTTGTTGGGAGGCTTTTTGATTGATTGGTTCTTTTTGGTTTGGTTTAATGGGGAGTTTGTGTGTTTGCTTGTGGGGGTTCTTTTCTGCAGTCGAGTTTTTTCACGGTACAAAACCTAAGGTCCAAAAAATTACATGGAAATGCTAAGATTTATCACCACACTGTGATATCAAGCGCTATCATTTTGGTATGATTACTTTTCTAACATCCAATTACCTTATATAACTTCATGTCTTCTTTCCATCAAGTCACTTATAGCTCAAACATCTGGATATTTTATCCTGTCAGTTGTCTACTGTCACTGATAGCAGTTGTTCCTTAAACGTGATGTAACTTCCCCCACACATTTCTTTCACTGTAATTGACAAATAAACTCTCTGTAAGGTGAGAAAAATGGCATAGGTCTCCTTGTGTAATGTTTATAGGACAACAAAATAATGATTCCTTATGCTTCCTTCTTCTCTCCCCTGTTTGTGTCTTCAATACAAAAACTGGTTTTATGCTTCATATGGAAAGATGTCAAAACCAGAAACACTGGAATACATTGCACCAGATTAGCTTCCTGGTGTTTTAATGCAGGAATTTAAATTCTTTCTTACCACTGATGTGTAGCACCTTATGGTAGGATTTGGGGTTGCTTGTCCTAATATTGACTTGTAAGTTTATCTTTGCCATAAGAAATTTAATTGCAAATATCTGGGATTTGCTAGCCATCTTATGAGACAGATGAGAGCTTTTTATGAAAGTTTCTGCACTGGTGTATCTATTTAAGTAGTAGAAGTTGTAAGCTAATTTTTATAAAAGGGTATAGAAAGGATACTGGCCTGTTACACAGGTCTGAGGAGAGGCTTTGCACATATTCTCAGAACTGTAAAGTTTTGATTAGATACATGTGTGTTGAACCTATATACACAATTATTTTTTACTCATTTTGAAAAGGTAAAAGGTGAGTATTGAAATGGAATTGGATATTGGTGATCTTCAGTTGTATTACAAATAAATTCACTTCTAGTGGCTTCACCTGTGGTTTTGAATACTGAAGTCAAATGTAAAATGTAAAATATTAAAGGAAACCTGCATATTTTGAACTCTTTAGTGACACAATTTACAATTCTGTGTCTATAAATTTAAAATAATGTAATTCAGAAATGCCTGTGCACAGTCAGCTGATCACGTATTTGCAAAGGACATAACATATAGGGTGAAAATTTCCTCTGAGATATCCAACAGGGGAAATAATTTTTCTTTCAGCCACATTGCCAAGTGGCTACTAGCGATCAGTGTGACATACTCAAATTTGTTTTTCAGTTCTAGAGAAGAAACCCCAAACTACTAGAAGGAAGTCACACATAAAATTTCATTGGTTAAGTCATGCCATCTGATAAGACGGCTGACATAAGTAGGCAAGTAAGTGTAAACAATCTAAAAAGGCTTCATAAGTCTTCAGCTCTGCATAGAAAATTGCAAAGCTTTCATTTTCTGTTTTGTTTCATTTTATTTTACTTGTTAAACAAGTAAAACATTCAAGTCAATTATCAGCTAAGCACACCATAGTTCAGAAAATGGAAATAGAAATTTTGTTGATTATTGAATAAATTAGGGATACTGAGACTGTGGTAAGTTGCTGGAACTGAAAATAGGGGAAAAAGTGCTTTGATTCTATGGGAAAAATTATAATGAACTGAATCACTATCATCATGGAATAGTAGAATGGTTTGAGTTTAAAGGGACCTTAAAGATCATCTAGTTCCAAGCCCCCTGCTAAGGGCAAGAATGCCTTTCACTAGACTAGGTCCACCAACACTCTCAAGTCTTTCTCCTTAGTACTGCTCTCATTCCGTTCTCTGCCCAGCCTGTATTTGTGCTTGGGATTTCCCTAACCCACATGTAGGAACTTGCATTTGGCCTTCTTGGACTTCATCAGGTTTGCATGTACGCACCTCTAGAGCCTGTCCAGGTCCCTCTGGATGGCATCCCTTCCCTGTGGTGTGTTGATTGCACCACACAGTTGATGTCATCAGCAAATGATGGGAGAGTCCTTGATCCCACTGTACATATTGCTGACAAAAATGTTAAACCGAACCTGTCCGAATAGTGAACCATGAGGAACACCACTCATTGTTGTTCTTCGCTTGGGCACCAAGCCATTGACACACTGAGTGTGACTTGTCAATACCTTATCCACATTGTGGCCCATCCATCAATCCATGTCTTTCAAGTTTAGAGACAAGGATGTTGAGAAGCACAGTGTGAAACACTTTGTACAATTCCAGGTAGATTATGACAGTTGCTCTTTTATTATTCACCAAAGTTGTAACCCCGTCATAGAAGGCCACCAAACTTGACATTCACTATTTGCTCCTAGAGAAGCCATGTTGGCTGTCATCAATCACCTTCTTATTTACTGTTGGCCTTAACATTTTTTCCAAGTGTGTCTGCTTCATGATCTTGCCAGGTACTGAGGTGAGACTGACTGGCCTTCAGTTCTCTGAGTTTTCCTTATTTTCTTTTTCAAAAATGGGGGCTGTATCTCCCCTTTGCTAGTCAGTGGGAACTTCACCAGGTTACCATGGAATCTCAAATACAATGAATAGTCATTTAGCTACTTCCTCTGCCAGTTTCCTCAGGACTCACTGATGCATCTCATCAGGTCCCTTGGACTTGTGCATCTTCAGGTTCCCTAGATGCTCTCAGTCATGATCGTCTCCTACCACAGGCAGTTCTTCAACCTCCCTGTCACAGCCTTTTCCTTTTGTGACTTGAGGAATGTGACTGGAGCTCTTGTGGGTGAACACCAAGGCAAGAAATCCATCGAGTGTCTTAGCCTTCTCCATATGCTGGGTAACCAGGTCATCTGTGTCCAGAAGACACACACTTTTGATAGAAAATATTATTGACTGTATTAGATATAAAACAAATACTTTTTGTACAACCTATTTCAAAGCAACAAAATACCCATCTACCACATTACATAATGCAACAATCAGAAAACATCTTCATGTATGGATATTAGCAGATATGTCAAAGTGATAACTGCCAGTAAATGCCTTGTAAGTTGGCATTTGTTTGTCCATGTCATGACTCATAAAGTGGTTGCGATAAAATTCTTCAATATGAAAGAATGTTGGGTGAATGTGATCCCACTCAAAGTCTAAAAAAATACTTTCTTATGCAAAATTAAAGCAAGATGAAACCATTTGCAAACACCTCCTGATGTTAAAAATGACTGTAGGTCATTAGAAATCTTAATGGTTGAGACTTCTATAAAAAAGCTCGAAAGAGCATAGATAAGTTTGAGAACACATCTCTATTTATTGGATGTGTAGACTTGGTTATCGTCATTTAGAATACTAATCCTTCATTTATACAATGCTTTTAAAAATTTGTAGGCTGTATTTCTTTTGAGAGAAAAAAAGTAATATATTAAGGAAGTAGAAGCAAGAGACTAAGTGGTTTTTTATGCCTAAGAAATACTTAAATTCAATTACGAAAATGTGTTTTATCAAGAAAAATAATAACTCCACATGAATAATTTGTGATAAAAGCCACTACTCTAGTACCAGTTGTCTGGTTTTCAAATGAGGATTTTGGGCTAAGAAAAAAAGAAAGAAAAAGAATAATGACAATAAAAAATGTTGGCATCGCACAGTAGCAGAATAAACCTGTATTGCTGGTTGGAAGATGCTTCACATTTATATAGAAGTCTTATTTGGAGAGTGCAAATCATGCAGAGTTGATACACAACAAAACTGGTGAAGGGTCTGGAGCACAAGTCTTATGAGAAGGGGCTGAAGGAGGTGGAGGTGTTCAGCCTGCGGAAAAGAAGGCTGCAAGGATATCTTCCTCTTCAGCTACCTGAAAGGAGTTTGTAGAAAGATGGGTAGATGTAGAGATGTAGAAAGATGGTCCTTTTTCACAAGTAACAAATTTAAGACAAGTAGAAATGGCCTCAAGTTTCATCTGGTGAAGTTTACTTTGCATATTGGGAAAAAAATCTTCACTGAAAGGCTGGTCAGGCATTAGAACAAGCTGACCAGGAGAGCAGTTTTAAATACCTGGAGATATTTAAAAAAACATGTAGATGGGTAACGTTTTAGTGGTATACTTGGGACTGTTAGGTTAATGGTTGGATAGTCAGGGTCTTTTCCAACATAAATAATTCTATGAATAATAACATCTTGTCCCTTGGTGGTAAAAAAATAGCTGAACTGCCACAATGTCACAGGAATAGTTGAATTACTACAATACCTTCTGTCCGTTAAATAGCATTATACAGCATGCTGGAATGAAAGACAGATACGTTTGTGTCTTTTGTCCCGCACAGAATGGAAAAACAGTTCGGCAGCTGACAGCATGCAGTCAAGCAGGTGGGAGCTGGGAACAGAAGAAACGAAGAAAATATGATGTGAGAGTGAGTTAGAGGGAGCACATCTTTTTCTGAAGCAGCTTAATAAATAGCTCTTATAAAAAAATGGCTGTTGTTTCCACCCCTGCATGTATCTTAATTATATTAAATACCACTTTAAACTCTTGTTTATAGGAACATTAATTTGATTAGATTCTCTAATTTTAAAATATCTACTATTATATTGCAGATGCTGTAATGATTTTCTGCATACTTTATTCAATCTGTTGTTTGAAGAGGTCGTGTTTAGTTCTGCTTATGATAAGCTATCAAAATTCCTGTGGCATTTCAGTTTAGGCTGACATCATAGCCAAAGATGCTGTGCTTGGGGGCTAGGTTGTATAAACAACATGCTTGGAGGCCATAATAGTGGTCATAAGGATGTGTGTACAACAGTGTAGGAGAGCTATTTTACCTTGGTCTTCCATCCTGCTTTTTTTATACCATTTATTACACGGTTCACTGCAAGATATTTCTCATGCTAGTCTTCCTGAGGATGTACTGAGAAGACAGGATATGCTTAAATTGTTCAAACTGCCTGATGTAGACAGAAAATGAAGTGTTCTGGGGTGCTTCCTTTCTATACTATCCTCTTCAGTACTAGATGGGAAAGGATTTTTTTCCAATGTCAGGTGTGACTGTATTAGCCAGGCTTGAAATTGCTGTGACTGATACAGCAGAGTCAAAAGATAACTCATCTGTAGGCCATTGGTAGCTGGGCAATTGATGGAACATGAGTTGTTCATGGGAACTGATTTCTAAAGTTTTGGATAGCAAGAAATAGGTGTCCTTTCTCAGTTAAAATATGTGAAGTTGCTGAAGCTGGATGATACCAAGTAGTAAGATTGCTCATTTATCTGCTTGCTGCTTGAAAAATCATACTGAAAAGAATGCATTTCTCATGAAGTGTTCCATCTTCATCTTAAAAAGTGAGAAATGGACTTTATAATCTTCATGTAAAGCCACAAAGAGAATTAAAAAATCCCAATATCTCAAGCAAACCAGAAATTTGTATCTACCAGGTTTTTTTAAGAACTGAATTCTTTCTCTGACATGTAGATTTTGAGAAGCCTGATGTTGTTTTCTGAAAATCAGTTTGCTTCTGTTCCCCTACCTTTTAATTTTGTCAGGTATCAGTCAGGGAACAGAACATAGCGACTGAAACTACAGAAAAAAAGACAAGACTTGTTCTTTTTTTTCCTCTGGGAAGTGAATTTGGATTTTCTTACTTTTGCTGTGCACTCAAGCTGACCTCTAGCTTATCCAGGTCACTGTCACAAAATTACATTTCCTAGACTTGTGCATTTGATTTTGTAAAGAACTCTGTGTAGTGTATGTATAGGTATTTGTCACTAATACTATTACACATCTTTGATACTTATGTTCTTATTATTATTCTTTTTGTTTTCTGGTTCCATCTATGGGATTACGAAATTTCTTTTTGGAACCTGACAAATATTTTCTGCCAAATATTTCATTTTTATTTAACAACATTGATGTTGAAACAGTGTACAAAGTATAACATAATTTTTTTAATTTTTCTTTTTTTTATAAAGATAATGAAGTCAGGTAGATGTAATTATTTTAGGTCACCTAGACAGCCAGTGTCAACTGTTCAGAATAGCAGTCAGCTGCCAGAGCATTATTTGTTTTTATACTGGATAAATATATTAGGTAGTGCTTAGATACTTTATTTGTATTTTCATTTCAAAATGTCCGTTCTATCATTTGAGTCAAAGTCATGTCTTAGGGCTTGTAACAAGGAAAATACATTTCAATTTTAAGTATCTTTTAACTTTTTCCAATATATTTGCAGGAACTCAGTAATGTGGATAATGAAATCAAGCACAAGAAAATTAAGCTAGAATTGGAGGACTGTAAATAAAGAAGCTTACAGCCCAAGGATGACAAGTTTTAGGTCAGCATGTCTAGGTTTCTGTCTCCATAACTGTAAAGGTAAAGGCCTTGGAATTTTAGTCAATTTCCTTCCAGATTAAGTGTTGTTTAAATGCAGATTACTTTTGCTCAGTCAAGAATAGGATACAAGAGATGCAGGATACAGCAGAGTGAAGAAAAGTGTTGTAATTTTCTGTTTTCATTTAAAATTCACGAAAAAAGATAGATGCCAGAAATGATACTTGGACTTTAGAAGTCTATTGTGGCCTAGAAATGAAATCATAATTACATGCACAAAATTAAATTCTTTCTTTATTCTCTGTGCAGAATCACAGCTACAATTGCAGAGTCTTGGCTGGAATAAATTCCTCAAAACAAATATAATCCCCCAGTGTTATGTGTACTCCATATTATACAGTCACAGGTTCCAATTTCCACTTTTTCCTTCTGGAATGTACTGACTCATTAGTTTTTATATTATCTCAGCACTAACTGTAATATGTAATAATATTCCATTCCCCACATCTATTTTCAGTCAGCTACACTTTTTAAAGCAATTACTTTTGGGGTTGAAATACTCTTCTTGTAAATATAAAACTGCATTTCTTAAACTTCTTGTAAAGTTTTAGATGAAAGTAAAATTTGGAGTAGGATTAAGAAGAAAGAATTGTTTTAATTTTAAATAAATACAAAAGACAATACTGAAAGGATGAGCTGCCCTGCCAATCTACCTCTTTCTTAAAATGTATTGTTTTCTGACTTTCCTATCTCTTGGAGTTTGTTTAGTGGTAAGTGAACATTCATCTTTTCAAAGTCAGTTTTGGTTTTGTGGAAATATTGTTTCCCAGCTTGATAAGCTAACTGGGAGCAGTGACCACAGAGGGTAAGCTGTGTTGAACCAATTGATAACTTTTCCCAAAAAATCTTCATAGAAAATCAGATGAAATTTGAGATAGTAAAATGAGCTGGTAACTGGCTGAATTGACAAATGTAAAGGTTTGTAACAAGTGTAAAGTAGTCCAGTTGAAGACTGGCCGATAGTGATGGAACCATGGAGTGGATATTGGGGCCAGTCTCTTACAACTCTTCATTACTGACCTAGACCATGGATCAGAATGTACCAATGGCACTTCGTACATGATAGAAAGCTGGGAGGAGAGGCTGATACACCAAGTGGGTGTGTCACCATTCAGAAGGGCCAGGATAGGCTGGAGAAACAGGTTAATTGGAAGAGTAAAAAGTTCAATAAAGAGAAATTCAAACTCATACACCTATGGAGGAGCAACCACAGGCACGAGAATAGGCTGAGGGTTCTTCAGCAAGAAAGCAGCCTAATGGAAAAGGACTTGGGCATCCTGTGCATGAGGAAAAGATTAATAAAGTATGTTATTTCTTGCATCACTGAGAGTGGTCAGCCATGAGGTGTTGCTCCAGTACCTTTCATCCTTTTTATTTAATGCACCATTTTCCTAATCCTGTACCTTTTACTCCCACTCAGTTGTTTCGGTTGTGCAGAATTTCTGATTTATAAGAAATTCACTGTTTTCCCTCTAAGCCTTATCCATAATAGAACACAAGGCTAAACCAACTAAAGGGAAAAAATCCAATGTCTGCATCATTCTTGTGTCTTCCCTTGACCTTTTCTAGCCAACGAGTGTCTGAAACCCAAACTGGTTTTTCATATAAACTGTAACATAGCACAAAACTTCGGTAGTTGGAAGAATTATTTCTGGAAGAAACTATATTTTCATGAAAAGTGCAATTTTTCCTCAAAATCTTAATGCATTTCCTTGACAACAAGTCATTCTGACCTTAATGTTGTCAGATATGAAAATTTCAGTGTGTTAAATTGGCCTGGTAAAAGTCATTGTGAGGTGACACAATGAATAGAAAAAAATAATCAGAGTTGATTTCTGTTTATGTTTATGCTATTAGAGAAACCCAAATTTCTTAACACTAGGTTATTAAGCATTGGAAGTTGCTGCTCAGGGAAGTGGTTGAATTACCATCCCTGGGGGTACTTAAAGGACACACACATGTGGCACGCAGGGACGTTGTTTAGTGGTGGACTTGGCAGTGTTACGCTTACAGCTGACTCATATGTCCTAAAGGTCTTTTCCAAACTAAATGATTCCAGGATTCCATAAAAATCTAATTTAGGGGTTGTATTTAGATTTTTGTTTGAAAAATTTGTCCAAAATAACCAAGATTTGAAAATAATGGATGAAACAGATAATTGATTATTGCATATTTTCTACTGAGATGTACATGAATGCAAAATAATTGGCAAAAGCAAGAGTTTGAACGTCAAATATAAGTAAAATGTACTGGTTGGGGCGACAATAGATTGATGCATTCTTACAACATAACTGGAGCTTACAAAATGCTCGATAATTGCTTTCAATACCTGATAAAGCATTTTTTCCTTTTTTTCTTCCTAAATCTCAGAAGTTCAATGGAAAAGATGAATGGGGAAAGCTTGTAGACTTGATTTAATAACTGATCATGTTCTTTTCTCAGAGATAAGGGACATCACATGTTGAAAAAATAATAATTAGGTTTCTTTCTGGGATAGCTGAGATTTGCTTATGAATTTAAAAATGTAACGTTGTTTGGCTAGGGACAAAGTAGCTGGTTTAGGAAAAGCATATTTTAGAGACTGCAAGTTTAGCTAAAACCTTGAAACAGTCATTCTCCCTTTATCTTTTCTGTTTCCTTTAATTTTCAGGGGGGAAAATGCTAACCCAAACCCACTGTAGGCTGTTCTACAAGGAATATTTTCTTTCTTTGAAGCCGGTAAATAAAAAAGAATCCATGCTGTGTATCTGGATGCCAGAGTCACATAGAAATAAAATCCCATACAGCTGTGTATTTCCATATGACATGAGTCTGAAGGAAAATTTTCAGATGAATTTCAGGAAACTGCATCAAGATTATGAAAATTTTTAGCAGAAAAGCAGTTCTGCTACTAAAAATGATACATTTTGGCATACGAAACAATACAAACAATGCATCTTAGAAATAACATTCACAAGAAATGGCCTCTCTCACAACTTATAGGCTTCTGCCTTATAGTTTTATCCTATAACTTGCTCCCCTCTATGTTGTCTATTGCATTATTGCAAGAGAGGTCCAATACAGTCAATAGTTCTGTTCAAATAGTTCCGCTCCCCTCCATCCTACAAAAGTGTGCACCTAATTTCGGCAGCATGATGGAAGAGTAGAGATAGAAACCTGATTTATAATGTAATAAACTTTGTCAGTAAAAAAGTAAGAACTCCTTTTTGACAAACCTTTATGAAATAAATAATATTTTTGAGTTATTTGTATATTTTTCTTTACCACTTCACACACGTTTGGGGTTTTTTTATGGTGTCATTTAGGATGAAGCTCAGTTCCCCAAAATGTAGCTTAGTGCAATTTTTATATGTATCAGGGTATTTGAGACAACTGTACAGTAGTCAAGGTACATGACCTGTGGAAGAATAATGCAGTATTTTTTGTTTTGTTTTGTTTTGTTTTTATTGTTGTAAGATGATGATTTCTCAGAAAAAAAAAATAGGGTGATTTTAATATGTTAGATTTCTTTCAAGGATTCATACAGAGAACAATCATAGCTATCAATTTAGCAATGTTTTAGAAAAATCCGATTGTCTCTTTGTTCTATAACTGGCAATAGAGACCTGTAAATACAGTTCCTCTTTCCCTTTTCAAATCAACATAGAAAGGATCTTGCTTTGATTTCTTCTGTCAAAATCATCAGAACAAATAAAGAAAGAAAATAATCTTTTAGCTGTTTTCTTCGGAGTAGCATTTTTGTCCCACAAAGGAATGTATTAGTGAAACTGGCCAGTAATGCATCCTTTGTTTTGCTTGAGACTGTGCTGTACAAAGCTAATAGCAGCCAGCATGAGGGCTGCTGCAAACAGCATGAGGGCGATGGTAAAGTCCTCTGTGATGCATGTTCTGTACATAAGATATATTGTCTCATTATTTTATGATATGATACAGATCACGTGATGTTTAATTGCAGTAGGAGCATCTGAGCAGCATAATGTGAAATTTCAGCACCAGCAGATACAAGCAAATTTATGATGTAATATAATTAAAAGCTTTATTCTTCCTCCCTTAGGAATTGCAAATAATAATAATAAATATTCAACTTAGGAAAACACTCAGTGTAGCAGGATGACTCAAGAGTCCGCAGGAATTTGGAATGGATAACATATTATGCCTTCTCTGTCTTAAGCCTGATTGCTAGCTTATAATCTCTGTACAGAATCCTTCCATGGACAATTTTTACAAGATTTCTTGAGTTCTCTGTACAAGTGGAGCATCTCTAGATACTTATGAATGGAAGAGAGAAAATCCTGGTGATATTCATTCACTTCAGGAGGCTAGCCAGCTCATTTGTTTTTTAATTGAGATATCTCAAACACACAATCAAGAATAAGAATTGCTTGCCCTTTGGTAAGGAAATTTATTGCCAGGATGTGATGTGATGGGAGTATTCCATCAGAATCAAATTTGAGATTGAAAGCTTTTGCCATAAGGCTTTGTTTTCACACTAGAATCTGTGACTGAAGCAAGCTATTTTCAGAAAAGCTATTTACTATTCAGTAAGTCAGTCAAAAGTAAAAAAAAAAAAAAAATCCTTTTGACTGCAGCATTTTTTCAAAGAATTTTTTCATGACTCATAAAACTCACTTATATTTTGTTTGAAATGAAAGAAAAAATAGAATGGAAATCTTCAGCTCAAATGAAAAATACATAATTTCCATTCAAACCACATTTTCATGTCTTGGATGAAGGAAAAGCATCTTTCTTAACCTGCTCCATGGTATACATGATGAAAATGGAATATTTGGAAAAAAAACCCAAACTCCCGAAACATTATCTTCTATAGAAGAACATTTGATCTTTCCTACTCAAAAAAAATCTGTTAATTCCACTACTAGAACGCCTATTTGAACAACAGCAACAAAAAAATGTAATTACATATGGAAAGTTACACAGAAAAAAAAGTAAGTTTTTTCCTGTTCTTGTTCCATTTTTATTTGCTTGTTTTTGAAAAAACAATATAATATGAATGTTCAAAATGAAAAAAAAGAGAAAACAGAATGGAAAATACATTTTTAGAGCTTCACTTTTTAAACTCTAAAGAATAGCAATACAAATTATTTAAAATAAATTAGATTTCATAATAAAATCTAGTGACATCTGACTTTGTGACTTTTATGAACAATATTTTTGTGGAAAATCTCCCAAGATATATTGGATAAGCTAAAGCTTTCACATAAAAATTTCAAATACTGCATGTTGAGACATCATATTTTGAAAATGAAGTACATTTTGTGCTGAAAAGTGTTACTATGTTGTTGACATTCTTATCAGACATTGAAAGTAAAAGCTTAAATACTGTTTGCAGAGGTACATTCATCCTACCGCAGCTGTGTTCATTCTTACCTCTTAATTCTTTTTCTGAATAACTTGAAATATTCAGTTCAGTAGAATAACACTTCTATTTTCTTTTTTGGTTTATTCTTTTAAATTTAATTTTCCATTATCCTGAGAATAGTACCGTGGAGATGCAGTGCATCTGCATTGCAGTTATAGAGAAATGCACACGTCCCCCTGGATGGAATTTTTTTAAAGATTTATTTCTTTTCAACCTGATAGAATTACTTAGCCCTGGAAGACAGAAGCTCTTAGAGACAATTGCAGGAACATTGCCCCTGCTGTAAATGCAATGACAGGAGTCTTCCTGCCTCAGCAAACTTAAAAATCTGATCAAAGGAGAGGATTGTCCCACTTTTCTGTGTCTGGTGCAGCCTTACCTCAAGTCCTGTGTGCAGTTTTGGTCACCACAACACAGGAGAGATATAGCGCTATTAGAAAGTGTCTAAAGGAGGGCTACAAAGATTGCAGAGGGTTCTAGAATGGAAGACATATGAGGAACAGGTGAGGTCACTTGGCTTGTTCAGCCTGGAAAAGAGGAGACTGAGAGGAAACTCACAGCAGTGCACAACGTCTTATGAGTTCTACAAATTCTGTGAATTTTTAGGATAAGTAATAATCCTAAGTAATAAGTAATAATTCTTAAAATAAGTAATAATCAATATTACCATCTTGTTTTAAAAATGATGGTAAGTATTTGTTGAGCTGCATGATGAACAGCAGCTTTTTTGTCTTGGCCAAATCTATTAATAGATTCATATTAAATAATTCATAATTAAATAATACAGATTAATAATTCATATTAAAAATGTCCTTGATTTTCATAGAATGATTGAATATCCTGAGATGGAAGGCACCCACCAGGATCACTGAAGTCCCACTCCTGGCCCTCCACAGGACACATCAAGAGTCACACCATGTGCCTGAGAACATTGTCTAAATGCTTGAACTCCAGGCTGGTGCTGTGACCACTTCCTTGGGGAGCCTGTTCCAGTGCCCAACCACCCTCTGGGTGAAGAACCTTATCCTAATACCCAAGCTAAACCTCCCCTGACTCAGCTTCAGGCCTTTCCCTCCAGTCCTGTCACTGGTCACCACAGAGCAGAGATCAGTGTCTGCCCCTCCTCTTCCCCTCAAGAGGAAGCTGTAACTGCAGTGAGGTCTCTGCTCAGTCTCCTCCAGGCTGAACAGACCCAGACACTTCAGCTGCTCCTGGTATGGCTTCACCTCTGGGCCCATCTCCACCATCTTCGTGACCCTCCTTTGGACACTCTCTATTAGTTTTAGATCCTTTTTATATCGTGCGAAATGAGAGAAAAATGACAGATGAGGGTAGGTGTCAAATAACAGCATGGTAAAGGTAACTCTCCTTGCTTCATGTTTTCTAAACAGCTCTGTTGGGAACCCTGTTCAAAAGCAAGGCTTTACTCAAAGGCAGTGGATATCAGTTGTGTAAAAGATAATTTATTTTTATTTGGAATAAGAAGTAAAAGAACTAAACTTAAAAAATAATTTGAATAGTCGCTGTATTCGAGTAAGAATTTGTTTACAGTTGTTAAAATTCTTTGTGTTACAGCAGGCACCTGACTCTGAAGAGTATTCAGTGCTACTGAAAATCTACAGACGGTTCTGTGAAATGACAATTCCCCGTTCCCTGTTTAAATCAAAGATTTCATTCCAAAGTTATTTATTTTATGAATTACATACAATAGGTAAGGAATAAGGACATGAATGTGAGGTAATAAATTTCTGTAATTTTTAATAGCAAGGTTCTGTGTCTTTTACTTGAGTGTGCATCTGTCTGATAATTGCGGCTTAAGGTATTGCTGCTGTTTACAAGCATCCAATAGAGATTTACAGGTGTGTTAGTAAAGCAGCATCAAAATGAAGCAAGAACTATCAAAGTCAGTTCCTTCTTAAAAGTCTGAATTACTGTTTCTTTATTGCTTAGAAAGTCACTTGATTCATACAGCCTGGCTTAAAGAATTTAATGGGTTTTGCAAATGTAATTTCATATTTGATCTGGTTTTGCCAGTGATATGTTCTTGTTGATAGCACAGAAATAATATTTTAGTTTGTGGCTGGGTGAAATGACAGTTTTGCCTTTTAACAATCACATATCGGTATCTGAGCAGAGCTCTAGACCTCCAGCTTAGCAACCTGTGATAGTGTTGTTCAAGAGTGTTTGATGACACACTGATTAGCAAACAGCATGCACCAAAGGCTTATTAAGCTGGAAACCTCTTTGGCCCTGTGATGTGATGCTGTATTTTGCATCTTACATTTACATTTGGGAAGGGAAATCCAGCATTTTTCTTTGGGAGGTGTATGAATGCTTAGGATAGGAAAAAACATTTTGGAAAAGAATATAGGGTATTTGAAGAATGGTTTCTGTTATACACCAGGGCAGAAAAATAAAACATATGTTAATTTTTTAAGAAAGCATTTACAAGATCTGAGTGAGGGTAAGAGCAGAGAGAGAATATTGACTAATTGATGATTTTGACTGCCCAACCTGAAAATAGAACTCTTTGTTTCTCTTTAGTAAGTGAAAATTTATGATACAGCTGGCTGTAAATGTATTGACTTTAGTTCTGTTTTTAATCTTCATGGGGTGTGCCTTTCAGATCTTTAACTGATCTTTTAAATTGCTTTATAATTTTGTCTTCATATTAAGGCAAACCTAATTTTGATGGATAGCATCTAACCTAATAATTTACTTCCAAATTAAGGTTAAACAAAAGGTTAATTACATGCATAATAATATTATTGATGATCTGCTTTAGCTGTTCATGTTACAGTGTTTCTGTAACTACACCTACTGCAAGGTGGTATTTCCAATTCTCTGTTAAGAAGAACTAGGGGTGGTGGCATACCAATATTCACCTGTTCAATCCAACATGAAATTTCAGACCCACTTGTGAGGTGCAACTCCAATTTGTGTTAACATTTCATTGGTACTAACAATTTCCCCAGCCTCCCTTCTACACCAAAATCCCAAAAGCAACTTGCAGAAATTTCTACCGGTAGAAATTTTCTATCGTTTCTACTAGCAGAAAATATCCTGTGTCTGTAGGAATATATTTATTGGCTATTTCTAGACTACTTGAACTGCAATTTCAGTCCATAACATCCAGATTAGTTATATTCTAAACATGCTGCTAATTTCCAGTAAAAAATAAACTTGAAACTGACAGGGTTTAGGCTAAAAAAAAATTTATAGAGTTTATTTGGACCATTTTATAGTTCTCAGTGAATTTTTGTGAAATGGAGACACAAAGAGGGACCCAAACTTTCATAAATCCCTTATCTGTGAAGGAGGGGTATCCTGTTTTAAACAATCAAAGACTGTGCTAAGCTTTTTTCAGCTAGTTATCTATGCTGACTTTAAGTGCTTTTTACAGCTGCTGTATTTTGGACATCACCTAGCACTATGGTTTGGAGCTCAGCTGTAATCTCCATCCCTTGGTCATTTTTTGTGGGGTAGGGCACTCTGCCGGAATGCTGGTTGTACCAAGCCCATCATGCCAGAACTCCTGCCTGTCTTGCTGAAACAGTCATGGAATTTTTCTTAACAAATTATTTGGCACAGATAAGTGTAAACTGTGATTGTTGAGATATAAGGAGGTCCATTACTCTGTACTACTGAGAATATTCTTTTCCAAAGGATGAGACAGTAGTCAGCAGACAGGGAAATCAAAATACTTGTAGAGCAGTTCTCTTCAGTCCAGCCACTACAACCTCTGATAAGCTCAGTCAGATTTCTTGGCTATTTGGAAAATACCTTCTTTTAATATACTATGGTAATTGTCTTATTTCCAAACTCACCAAACTGTTTTCTGGAACTTTTTTTTCTAATTATTCTAGCAATCTGTTGTAAATTATTGCAATTTGTGTCACTGTTTTTGAAAGTTACTAATTTGACAATGACAAGTACCTATAGATGAAGACCTCTAATCTCAGTGAAGACAAGGAATTACATCAAACTCTTGATATCAAAATACGATGCTTCAGTATCTTCACCAGCATACAAAACTGATGATCAAACATATTTGACAATAAAGAAGGACTATCTGGAAGTAACTGTGCTTCAAAACACCCATGAACACGTAATGAAATGTCCACAGAAGTAATTTTTTTGAAGAGGAAATAATTTATGTTGTTGTGTAATTCTTATGTAATATGTTTGAGACCAGATACAACACTTCATTACTCCAATTTTGTCTCATTCTAGCTCTATTGACATTAATAGAATTGAGCTGGTGCCCACGTGAAACGTAAAAGTAAATCAGATGTTCTATTTTAATTTTTCCTCTTTGGTTTTACATTTATTTAAATTCTTTTTAAGTCAATGTCAAAAGCCTGCTGGGAGCAGAAGCATATTAGACACTTGACTTCTTCCTTTCACTGAAACTGTCAGCTTCAGCACAAAGTTAATCTGCAGAGAGAAAGCAATTCTTAAGAAGTATTCCTCGGTCTTTTTCTCTTCTGTAATGTGTTGGATTTTTCTTTCTTTCTTTTTTTTTCCATTGTGTAGCACACCCATCTGAATTTGAGTATAAAAACATACAAAAAGTGATACTAAAATGTAAGCTTTTAAAGAAGAGACTTGGGTATAATATCTAGCATTATGGATAGACTTTCCATTTCTTGAAAACACGTTGTACTCTGACTCCAATATGTTCTTTATATATTCCCATAGCTATTTGTTTTCTGTGTTTTGTCAGCAATTTTCTCTTTGCTAGGTGTTATACTCGAGTTTCCAGGAAAAGTTTGGACCTGTTCAGAGGAAATTGCAGTATGTGATGGCCAATTCTCAAGCATATTGCTTTAGCACAGGCAGTGGGGAAGTTTGGCTATAAATGTGAAGAAAAAGCAGTTGTAATTCTTTGGCATGAGAGATAATACTGTAAAAAATAAAGACAATTATTTTGAAACCTTTCAAAAGTAAGGAGCTCTTTTTTCCTTTGTATTACAAAGGAATAACTTGCAGAACTGGAATTGAAATCATTAGGTTGTTGGTCTTGCACCTCTTAAAGGAGATAAATAAACATTTAATATAAACATGGACTTTGGAAGTTATTTAGAGGAATATTTTTAATATTCTAGGTAAATCCATTATTTATTCACTGCTTTGGTCTGTAAAAAGAAAACTGTTTTAAAGAATAAGTAATGTGGTGAGAATCCAGAGGATGAAAACCAAGACATATTTTACAGAACGTTGAAGTCAAAAGTAGCATTAAGATTTAGTTCAAAAGAAAAAGAGCCTGAAAGCTTTTGAATGGAAAGACTTAACCTGGGAAAGGTTGAGAATGTAGTTTAAAAGGAACTGTAGCAGTAGGACCAAGATCCCATTTTCTCCATTTTAAGTTTGGCCTTATGCAAAGTTAAAGACAGATGCAGCAATTGAATGAGACTTCACAGCCTGCTGAACTTCAAGCACGCTGAAGTAGCAGCTGTGTGTGTTTTGTCCCCTAGGGCACATATTACTGCAAGGTAAGACAAGGAGGTTGCATCTTTCTTTTTTATGCACACATTCTCAGGAGGTGGAACCTCTGTTCAAAGAAGAAGGCTGAGGATTTCATAAGACTGTCAGGGTCATTAAGAACTCCATTTGTTCATTTTACCTCTGATTGAGAATGGACAGGTACGACAAAGACTTGAGACCTTTTATTCTTAGTCAGCATCTTGAAATCTGAGGATGATTCTGAGGGTGGCCCATGTTTCCCTTCTTTCTCTCCCTCACTGCACATGTTCCATGTCATCTATAGGATGAATTTTTTATAAGTGGACAGTGCCCTGCAGAAGTCTTTAGTGCTCACACCTGCTGTTAACAAGAGGACATGATCAGCATGACCCACCTGGCAACAGGAGACAGTACAGGGGTAGGTGGGACTGAGGAGGACAAAATAATGACAGAATGAATGAAAGAGTTTTTTGACAGGTCGGCTGCATTGTACATATATCCTACTTGATGTCATACTTGTTTCATAAAATGTTATTGTCATGGATTCTGGATTAATCATAATCAGGAAAATTATTAAGCCATCAGAGGCAATATGTTTCAAAGTAAGACAATAAGCCTGTTTAGACAGACAAGCCTATAAGTGACTGAACTGTGTCAACATTTAGGCTCAAAAAAAAAAAAGAAAGTAAAAGAAATAAACAACTGGAAAACCTGTCATTCTAACCCTATCTGTATCTTTTCACACACTAAGGGCATCCAGGTGTTAGGCTATAGTTTGAAGTTAATGATTCATTTTTCTGTCTATCTCAGCTGAATATTTTTGAAAAGCAGAAAAAAATAACCCAAAACTTTAAGCAAACTAAAAGGTCATAAAGGCGCAGAAGGAGATTGCAGAGATTTAGTATATGCAAGATTGTAGAATCCTAAAAGCATAGAATTTTTTGGGTTGGAAGGGATAGGAAAGATCATCTAACTCCCCTGCCATGGGCAGGGACACCTTCCAGTAGACCAGATTGCACAGAGCTCCATCCAGCCTGGACTTAACACTTTCAGGGAAGGGGCACCTGCAGCTTCTCTGGGCAACCTGTGCCAGTGTCTCAGCACTCTCATAGTGAACACTTCCGTCCTTTTGACTAATCTGAATCTGCTCTCTTTCAATTTAAAGTCATTCCCCCTCTTCCTATCACTACATGTCCTGCTTTTCTGTAGGCCCCATTTAGGTACTGGAAGGTGCTATAAGGTTTCCCCAAAGCCTTCTTCCCTCCAGGGTGAACAGCCTCAACTCTCTCAGCCTGTCTTCAGAGGACAGATGTTCCACCCTTCTGATCAACTTAGTGTCTTTTTTCCTGACTTGATCCCACAGGTCCACATCTTTCTTGTGTTGTGGGCCCACCACTAGAAAAAATATTCCAGGTGGGATCTCACAAGAGTAGAGTAGAGGAGCAGAATCAGCACCCTCTCCCTCTTGCCCATGCTGCTTTTGTGGTGGCCCAGCACACAGCTGGCTTTTTGGACTGTGGGCGCACATTGCTTCTCCTTAGGGATGCTCTCTTTTCATTCTCTGCCCAGCCTGTACTCGTGCCTGGGATTGCCCTGGCCCGGGTACAGGACCTTGCACTTGGTTTTGTTGAACTTCATGTACTTTACATGAAGGCCCATTTCTAAAGCCTGTCCAGGTCCCTCTGGATGACATCCTCCCCCTCCAGTGTGTCAACTGCTCCACACAGCTTGGTGTTGGTGGCAAACTTGCTGAAGGTGCCCTTGATCCCACTGCCCATGTCACTGACCAAGATGTTAAACAGCAGTGCCCGTCCCAGTACCAACCCTTGAGAAAAGCACTGGGGCATTTGCAGCTGTTTGAAAGTGGACAAATCTTCATGAGTAGATATAGAAGAAGCAGCAGTGAAAAACTGCAAAAGCAGCAAGCATGCATTGTTAAACTGGTAGAAAACAATACATAGATAATGTTCTAATTATCATGTTTAATATTAAACTTTTGAATGTTACAATTTCTAATCATATTCACTTCTGGACTTTTTTTTTTCCCATGAGGTACCCAGCTGTTGCATGTATTGAACATCTAGCATGTCTGTTCTCTTTGACATTTTTCTGGATTTAACTTAGTATATAAACCAAACCCTCTTTTATATTAGGATATAGAGAATGTCACTGTACTTCCAGTTCATTCTACACTGGAAGGCCCAATGACTGTGTGAAATGATAGCCAGAGTTGTTGACATGTTACATATGTTTTAAAATGCCCCCTTAAGTCTTGTAAGTCAGATACAGATGCCGCACAAGGAAGGGAGTAATAAAAATATCCTTGTTCTCACATTTGTTTTAATGTAGAAAGCCCATTTTAGTAATAGTACAAGAGCAATTCAAAACAGGAAAGATGGGTTTGAAGAATAAAAGACATGATCAGACTTCTAGACAGCTGAGAGTGGAGTCTGGCTTTGCCTGTGTCAAACAGTTGTTCTATTGGTTATGTCAGTGTATTTCATCTTGGATTCAACACTAGTCTTGCACTTTACGGACTAATAAAATGACTGGGTGCAAAAACAGTACTCATACAAAAAGCTCTTAGGCAAACACATCTTTACATCAAAACCCTACTCTACTGTCTAGGGGATAAAGTACATCTTCATTGTAATTTAATCCTGACACAAAACCAAAAACAGTACCTTTATTGTTGAGGAGTCATAAGTGAAATTAATTCTGTTTCAAATTTAGTTGTGTTATCCCAGTTAGCTTTTTTTTTTTTAATTTCAATTGCTACCACAGTAAGTTGCACCCGAAACTGAGAAGCATATATGGTGCAGAATGTATTATAGTTACCATATTGATTAGTGTAAATAAACGAAGTGAGGTAAAGTTAAAATATCTTCTTAAGAGATATGGTAAGAAACCCAGTAGTACATCAGAGAAGCTCAAGTGGGAATACAAGTCTGTGATTTACTTTGGAATGTCTAATGATCAATAACATATTTGGTTCAAAAAAAAAGGTTCCAGGAAGAGTTTCTTCTGAGCTGGCAAATGGCTTTTCTGTATTGTAACCATGTCCTACTTGCAGTCTGTCCTTCTGGTTTAGGAAGGGGGACTCAACATTTTCCCATTCAACATTTTCTTCTGTTTTCTTAAGATTATTTAGTTCACTGAATAATACCCCTGAGAAATTTAGTGAGATCATAAAAAAACTAAAACCTTCCAAAGCAGAACTGGGAAAATTAACACATATTTGTATGATATGAAATATGCACAAATACTTGTACCAACTCCCAGGCTAAATTTGATTGCGACAAATTATACATCCATAAGACAAAAGTAACCTTTCCCCACACCATTTCTTTTTCTATAAAAAGACAAAATAAACTTAGCAAAATCAAACTAACAATACATAAAGTAGTTTGACTACTATTTACTCTCTCAATAAGTCACTTGTGATGAAAACACAAACAAATCACAAGCATTAATAAACTAATAGTACAAGCAATTATAGGGGCAATTGAAAGTTCCATTGGCCCCACACAGTTCATCTGTTGGCAGGTTCCTATCAAAAGAAAAGTGAAAATGTGCCCTTATACAGACCAGCTATAAAAAGGAAGGAAAAATTTCTTGTCTGGCATAATGCTACTAAAGCAACGACTTCAGTTTGAAATGCTGGCACTCCTGTATTTATCACAAAAGTAACCAAAAAGCTAAAAGGGCCTAAGATAAAAATGATGATCACATCTTCATTTTCTCTGTGAGCATTTTCCTGTAAATCTGCTGGCAGTTCCCACACTCTGCCTTTGATCTCCAGGGTGCTGGCATTCCTAGCAAAAGAAAACAATACAAACTTCCTGGCACATTACCCCATAGTGAATAAATTTTTTTAACTGCTTGAACTTGATATCTCTTAAGTGTAGTTTTAACTCCTATCACATGAAGTGCTTGTTGTTTGCCCCATACTTTCAAGGGAGTCTCCTCTGCTTAATTTCATGTCTCCAGGGAGTGATACTGCCTGTAAAAAATTGACAAGCTCTGCATCTTGTGACTTAGGGAGTGCCTTAACTGCTTGAACTGGGTTTCTTTTAGGGTATATAGCACATTTCTAGTTCTCACCCTGAAGCCATGCATTAAACTTACCAGTTTGGCAGATAAGCCTTGCTTCACTTACTCCAGTGATTTTAACTCTTTGCTGTCTGGCATCCCTCTGTATTAATATTGACTGGATTTTGTTCTTGACTGATTTATGATCAGATTTCTTTCTTGGAAGTTGTACACGGCACTGTTTTAATAGCAGTTTGCTAACCCAGGCAGTCATTTGTGGTTTCAGTTTTAATTAAGGGTTGACACACTACTTCCTCATCATCAGATGTCAATGCAAATGTTACGTTTTGCTCTTTATCAGAACAACAGACTTGTTCACTATGTCTCAACTCCTGCACTGAGCACAACAAAAGGTCTGAATTACTAGACCATGTTTCAGGAATGTTTTATAGGTTCTACATCCTTCAATTTTTCCTGCAATATCCCCTCTCTCACCGCATTCTAAAGCTCTGCCTGAAGCTTTTGGACACCATCACATTTGGGAGCAAGAAATGCCTCTTCCTGCAGCCTTTTTTTTTTGTTTTCCTCATTTAACTGAAGGAACAAGTCTTTCACAAATCTTGTAAAGATAGTATTATCTCATCTTCAGATTTTCGCATAACCAATTGCTCATTATCCCAATTTTTTCATGCCAACTCCACTCCAGGGATGTAGGGCTAATAACAAATTTTTTCAGGAAGTACAACAAAATATTTTCTTTACACTGGCCGCCCAGAAGAGCCATTGTCCCCAAAAGCTCTCATACAGCCTCCTTCTGGCGGCAACTGGGGCAAAGTTTCCAAGAGTTCATACACAAGGAACCACACAACCTCCCACAGAGGGAAATTACAATTTTCAAAGGCACTTTGGGTCAGAGAACAGTATCATGCAATGACTACAGCAAAATAATGTTATGATCTCAATATTACGTTTATCAGAGAGATGCCTCTGCCCTAATTCAGGCGCAAACAAGACCACATACCAAAGTCAATAGTACAGATTTTATTTTACAGTAAATGTGAGGTAAAGGGAGATAGAAATAGGAAAGGGAAGAGCAGGGAGAGAAAGAGAGTGAGAGAGAGACAGATTAACTAGAAAGATAGTCACCACCCTGTGGATCTAGAAGCATCCCATTTGTCCTCTTCACCCTGGGCTTCTCAGTGGTGAGGGTCCTGTGAAATATAGAGTTCAATGGGTTAATATATATTCAGCTATATGTGGGAACACCCAAGCACCTTCCCTGTGAGTGGGATGTTTTACAGGGTCTTTTACAGCAACATTGTGGATCACATGCAGTACTCTGCTGCAAGGCCTCAGCAAATGAATCTGGGGGCTGTGGCCTCCCCTCACTGAACCCAACCAGAGCTTATTTTCAAAACAGCTGCTGAGTTGGCTTCCCACCTGGATACATTCTTCTCCCCCCAGCCTTGTTTATTTTTCCTTAAACCCGAGATAATTAGACAATAGTACTGCCTTTACCTTATCTCAAGTTCATGTCAGGTGGTTTAACTCACAGTCCAAATTCCTGGAATCCAGGGGGCATATTCAGGGGAGGAGGAAGGAAGGAGAGGGAAGAGTATGGGCATCAGTGGTGCAGATAAGCAGTTGCTTCTTTGCATATTTTGCAAAGAAAAGTCCTTTAGTGATTTTAACAGTGTTTAAGACAATTATGATTTTTATATCTCTTATATGTGGTCACTAAATTCTAGATTCTGTGTTCTGTTTAAAGGCTAATAAGGTTGAAAATAATACCCTTTGCTTCTACTTGTTTAGTGATTTTGCTGATGACTTGGCTGGCTTTAAATAATTCATATTTTGTGAAGAATGAAATGCAGAAGTTTTCAATTAGATTATACTAGCACACTAAAAATTGCATTGTAGTTAAGAGGGAAAACAAAACAAAACAAAACCACAAAATTCACACAAACCAACAGGTCCTTCAAATTAAATTTTTTTTTTCATCTCTGTAGTCTAATATTCAACAGCATCTGAGACACTCTAGTAACTGAGGAAGAATCTTCATTAGGCGACTGCTGTACATGGGCAAAGGCAGAGGGGAAGGAAGGAAGACTTCATGATGCAGGTGGACAAAACAGGGACAGTACAATTAGCAAAAGGTTCCAGACCCAACATCTCTGATTAAAACATGATCTTCCAGTTCTCTTTCCTGGCTTCCCTTTTGCTCATATCTGTTTTTCAGACCTTTTTCTTTATCAAACTCGTAATGAAACTGGCATTTGCACATTCCCTTGGTTTGCTTTTCAAACACTAGCTGTGGTAAGTTTATATAAATATGAGAGCTGAACTGACTGAAAATGCTCATTGTGGGTGTGCACAAGATACACATAAGGCTCACAATACTTGTTATTTCCAGAAGGGTGTCTTCCCTTAATGAAATTTCTGTAGTTTGCTGCAGCACAATTATGTTCTTGTCAGTAAATCAAGCCTTGTACTTTCAAGTAAGAATAACTAGAATAAGATTTAAGTAAATGTCAATTCAACTTTTCAAAATCTGCAATTATACTTGCACAATTGCAGTCCCTACTACAAACTTGCAGCCAAAATATACTCCTGTATAGACTCCGTAGCCTGCATTACCCATTCTTTTAGTAATTGATTAAATCTGAACCTCAAATTAATTTTTCACCAGGCAGAGCATTTTACAGTAGATGATATCCTGTAAAGTTCCATGTATTCCTCAGTGATATGCTTCGTCATGCCAAACGTAAGTTTTCTTAAAATTAAAAGATTCTGATTTAAAGATATCTACGAAAAAAAAAAAGTGAGTGAAAGAAAAAAAAATTCTCGTCATATACAAAAATTATTCTTACGCTCTCCAAATTAGGTAAAATTTGTTGTGTGTTCACTAGAAATAAAATTCACTTCAGCACAAAATAAGTAGAAATTCTCCAAACATTTTTTTCCTCAGAAAGTTAAATGCAAAGGTACTGATAGCAAGCCATTATGCAGTCCACAGAGTTTCCTGATGTTCCTTTTTGAGCAGTTGTTTTCTGAAGCTATTTTATTTCTTCTAGTTTTATTTTAAGTTTGCATCTTTCTCCAGTAACATAACAAACCTAGTATTCAGATTAAATTTACAAAGTCAACTTTTAACATTCTTCTTCGGATTATCAGCATCAGAAAAAATTCTCGTGGCAGCAAAGGAGAGTTTGATAGTGACAGGGCTAAATATACAAAAGAAACTATCATTTTAGTGATAATACTAAATCATATTTCATAACTTAGTAATCAAAACACGTTGCAGGTAATAATTACCCCTAACATCCCCTGTGATCTTATTATAATGCTTTTACACAGAAAACCACAGACAATTAATTAACAAAAAGTCATGTCAAATCAGTGCTGGAGTTGGCACAATAGTGTCTGAGCACCCTCACTGTTTACTGTGTGTGATAACCTCTATCGCATAATTGGAGGGGTACTAAATTTTCAGTCATTTAATTCTGAATGAGGGCATAAAATTTTAAACGAATATCTTTGCTTTACAGATCTCAAATTTACATTTACTTCTTCTTTTAAAAATACACCAAGATTCTAAATTCCCTGGAGTTCCTTGTAATATTCCTAAAGAAGGAAGTGACAGAGAAAACTGCAGCCATTAGGCAATTAATTAGGTACAACCAAGTTTATTATCCTTTTAATTCTATTCTCTTAACTCTGACTTACTTCTGTCTCCACCTATACTCATCAGCAGTTAAAGCAAAGGTCTGCACAATATTAATCAGGGTACTCAACGTAACTGTGTGCAGCTTAACATGAAACATCCAAAAAAAACATCCCCCTGGCTCAGTAACTGACCTGAAGATTAGCTGAATAAGTAACAACACACAGTGAAAAAAATAGTCCCAGGGGAACTAGCACTGCAGTGAAGGCTGGTAGGACCTACTGCAGATTCAAAAAAACATTGTTTTATAGTACTCAGGAAAAGATTTCAGCAGCGTGAAATCACATGTATATAGACAGCTAGTAATTTTAATTAGAAGGCTAGTCACTAGAAATTAATGATGGGAGCAATACTAATAATGCTTCAAACCCAAGCTATTCCTCTTTTCAACACAACAGAAACTGCAATGGCAGAGTTTGTTTTCATATAATATTTTTATGCTAAATATTCTTGAAAGGCTTTTCCAAACAATATACACTAGATAATAGTCAATTTTTAAAAGGTAATATTCAGACATAATTCCACTTTTTTTCTATATACTCTTTTTAATTAGCACAGAAATGCATAGCACCTACCATGTGAAGTAAAACTCTCCCCTATCCTCTTCCAAAATCTGTATTTCCTACTGATTTGTGAAGATTGACAAGTTGTTGGCATTTCTGGGTCAACCTCACTTTATTTGGTCCTGATTTTTGCCTATTGCATTCTTTACTGGAAGTCTCCTTGTCTGTCTGCATACTCTACTATGAAATAGTTATGTCAGCTTGAATTTTGCCTCTGCCTTGCCATGGACCTGATCTAGTAACAACTTGTCATACAGCAGGCCGATAAGCAGCCCTGTGCTTCCTTTTCCTCCCTAGCCTGCCTGGTCCTAATCCAATGCCTCTGTGGTGGGTGCCTGGCTGGGGATCAGCTCCGGAGACCTGGTTTAGCCCCATCAGGGTCTATCAACACCCGAGCGGATTTGAAATCAACTAACGTATCAGTTCCGGGCGCGGGATTTGCTTCCCCATACGTGTACTTCAAAGCTTGAAATTCCACTGCAATGTCTACACTGTGGCGCTCTATTCTAGGCATTTCTTGGGTATGATCAGGTCCTCCAAGAACACCTGCAGGGAGCAACTTACTCTCCCGAGGTGTTTTGAGGGTTTTTTGTTACTTTTGACCTGTTTCAAAACAAAGCCAACCCCTTTAGTTGAAATTTATAAGGAACTTAAAACCAGGCAGATTTCCTATATACATATATAGATATAATTTCTATTTCACGTGCATTTATATGCATTCTATGAATGTTTTCAGAATTCTTTCTTCAGATTCCCTATGTATAACTTGTGAACAGAAAGTTTATGGCCTCATAATTAAAACACTTCTACTTCAGGTAAAACATTTAATTCCTCTGCAGTCATTGTTGGCAGATGAGACTTTTATGTAGACTCACTCAAATATGCGAACAATTTTTTTGTGAAAAAATGCTATTATTTTTGTTCTATTTTCACTGATAATTTTGTGGGAAATATAAAAAAAATGCTTTCAGCTTGTACTATTACTTTCTTTCTTCTTCTCAGCCACAAACCAAATAGATATTGAGAGATATATGGATATCTTTTTCCTAGAGAAACATGTTGAAATAAAGGAATATTCTCTGGAGATGTCTTCCTTTAGTTATGTTCCTTTAAAAAAAAAATAACAACAAAACTACTTCAGTGATAGCTTTTTTCTATCACCTGAGCTTTTTCTCTACCAAAAGTTAATCGTTATACTTAAGGAGAAATTTTTGACCAAGTGCAACTATTTTAAAAATAATTTTTTTTATAATTTAAAAGAAATGTTGCTGATTATTAGCATCATGAACTTAACACACCAAAGGGGATAAAAAAGCCTCATCTCAGTTGTCAAACACTGCAGCAGAATCAAGGGAAAGAAAGAGGAGACAGAAGGAGAAAGGAGAAATGAGAAAGGGGAAACCGGAAAAGGGAAGGGGAAAAGGGAAAGAAGAAGGAAGGGAATGGCAAGGTAAGGCAAGGCAGAGGAGTAGCATGTATAGAGTTACAAATGATAAAACACAATGAAATATATATATGTACATATACACAAGCACGTATAAAGACATTTGAATTCTTATGAATCTAATTTCCCAAAAACCATCAGAAAACAAAAAAACTAGACTGTTATGTTCCACATCAGCTTTCCATGTGGTTGTTTAAGAGTACAGTTTTACAGTAATTATAGGCTCCACACATCTAGGACAAAACTTCTCTCTCATAGAAAAGACAAACTTGAATCTTCTTGCATTTAGGCAAATTAAATGATGAAAAGTCTTTGATAAAAAAAGAAGTTATTTTTACACAGAAAACTATGTTTTGAAAATATTTTTCCCAAAGAACAGATGGTCTTTTTGACAGGAGAATTTTTTCAGATCAGGTGTGATAGGACATGAAGTCCTTTTAAAAACGAGACCCAATATTTTGCATGACAACACACAGAGGTCTCAGCCTAAAATTAGTAGACAAAATAAATAGTTATAAAAACAAGGAAAAAAAATGAAACACTAAGAAATAACACAGTAGGCATCAGATTGTGAAGAATAGCAGAAAGGTTGAAAAATAAACAAAAGTATAACATAAAAGCAAAATTTACAGTAGTTATTCAATACCATGGTGAGAATGCAGGAAGTGAATGTTTCCGGTATTTCTATTTATTTATTTCTAAAGCAAGACAAGAAGATAAATCATCATCAAAGACACATTCACCATGATTCACCTCATAACTCCCTGCTAAATGTTGAGAAAAGTGTCCATTTTAAAAGGCGATATCTTCACTAGAAAATACGTTCACAGATTTCTAGCATCAGTAACAATGTATTAATGGCAGATACACATTGATTTAAATGGGAAAATAAACTTGCTCAATGAACTTTAATATTGACAAAGTTTAGTAAGACAAAAGAATTAAGAAATACTTATGTTTTTAATAGCACTAAGTAACTGACTTCCACTTTCTTTAGCTTTTCATCTTTATTTTAAAAGGATCAGGTTAAAGGACAGAACTAATTCAAAAGCAATTTTTCAATAGTAGTTCAATATCCAGAGAGTTAAGGGATGTCAGAAGCATGGCCACCCTCATCAGCCACTCCAACCTGGGTAACCCGCCCACCCTGGCTGTGGGACATGGCCACCCCTTTCCTGGGTGTGGATTCAAAGGTGCACACATACCCTGGAGAGATGCACAGCGGCTGATCAACATGGCCATGGCAAGCCTCCAGCAACATACAGCCACAGGACTCAGATGGACACATAAAACACAGGCACAGATGGCCTCCTCCTCCTGAAGTTTCTTGATAACCACACATCTAGTGTGAGAGGCAAGGCTTGTTTATCATCACAGGCTCTGTGTTTGTTTTGTGAGGTCTCTGCATGTTTTGGTTTTGGTTTCATGTTTTTGCCTTTATTTCCCAATTGACAGAGATCCCTATAAGATCTTGAAACAATCACCCTTAGTCTCTTCCACACTATCATCAGCGGGCATGACTGACCAGGCTTGGTTCTCATCACTGCATCTTTCATCATTTGTCTGTTTTGTTTCCAGGCACAGCCTCACATAGAGCCACTCCACTCCTTACCCTGGCACAAGCAGGAAATTTTTTAAACTGTCAAATACCTGCACTATTCTGGAACTCTGCCTTCTTGACTGTAAATAAACACAAATGTACACCAAGCACAAAACAGAATGTGCCTCTGTTGTATTCTAGCACTTAATCCAAGAATCGTTATTCCACCTGTAGTAGATACAATATTGAGAAAGCTGGAATATCATTAGGTTATAATGACATTGATGTGCACGTCCTGGCCTAACTCCTGCACTTCAATGAAATGTACCCACAAATGTTTGTGGTACTCCCTACTGGAGTATATTTCACCAGATATTTATACATTTCCTTGGAGTTACGCAGTGCCAAAACACAATGCAAAAGAGACTAAATACATCGGTGGGGATTTTGATAATATATTAGGAATAAAAACTAGACTGGACAAAGCCCTGGGCAGCCAGATCTCAGCTGAGACAGCTTTCAGTGAGAGATTGGATCATGGACCTCCAGAAGTTGCCTCCAAGATAAGCTATAGATCGATTCTGCCTGATGACTGTTCATCCTACACGCTAGAAATTGTTAATCAGCTTACCTTGTAACTTACTGGCTAATGTTTACAATGACAGGTTCTCTCCAATAGTCTCAGTGTTTGCCATAGACGGCCAAAATTTAGACTGCCTTTTTCTGGTAAATGTTGCTCGGGAGTTACGTGTGTTATGCAAGGCAAACTGAATAAAGCGTAATTTTTCAGGGCCGTAGTCATTCCTAATTCCACTGTGAGTCTAAGCAATTACTATTAAATAACCTATGGGTTTAGTGCTTATTCACCAGCTGGTTTTAGACCAAACATTTATTACCTTTCCTCTCAAATGTAACTTTTCCATTTTGCACGTAGTTAATCTGAACAAAGTAACCTCAGATAAGCAAAGCCGTCTTGTGTTCTAGAGTTTAAATTATAATTACAAATACAGGTTTATTTATGAAACAGATTTCTAGTATTACTTAGGGAATTATGAATATGTTAAATGGGTCATTAAATCACACACCAGGTATACATATTGGAGCAATAATTTTTTATGCAGAATTGTCAAACAAGTATTCTCTCTGAACAGATTTCTATCAATAATACTGATATACTCCTGCAGTAACCAATTGCATTTACTTTCCCACATAGGTCTCTTTTTATGCGGGTGATAATTCTTTTGGTTGTAGGGAGACGAAACTACAGGTAAAACCTATTGTAAATTAAAGCTAATGTTAAGTAATAAATTAACTAAGACAAGGGGATTTAAAAAACCCAGGCTATTATATTTGATTCCATGTGGTGGGGCAAGGGTTTTGATCCCTGACATTTCCTGTATCAAAGGTAGTTAAAAGAGCTGTGCAAGACCTTTACCAGATTAGAAAAGAAACAAAGGACGAGATGCTTCTGTGCGATGATCCCTCTAGCTCCTCTTTGGGCCATCATTCAGGAAAGGAGGGGGAGACTGGAGAAAGATATGGTTCATTACTGCCAGTTGAAAGCAAGGTATAATGGCTCCTTCTTCATCTCAGGTACATAATCCAACAATAATTGGAAGGAACCAGGTCAAAGAATATCAGATGTAAGAGGAGAAGCACAAGATATCTTGTCATAACATGAAATCCTACTTTTCATTCTCAATTCCTTCTTCTTATCACACCCATACTTAAATATAAAATTCAACCTGAAATATTTTTCTGTGAAAGTCTAGGAAGTAGAGTTTGTAAAAGCACACAACATTAGTGATTAATGGGAGGAAAAAACCCAAAACTATTTGGTCTAATCCTAAAATATAAGAGGAAGGAAAAAAATTCACATAGGAATGGTCAACCGAACATATGTTACAAAGAATTCAGAGTAGATGAAATCTCATCTGATAAGAAAGAGATTTTTATTAATCCTCTGAGTTAAATTCAGGCTTATAATTGATATATACAGTTTGGCAACATTACAGAAGCCTGGAATATTTCAAAAGGAAAGTGTTGAGGTACATCATGGAAACTGCAGTATTTATCTGTAAGGTTTCCACCCATCTTTGTAGGCTAGTCCCTTGTCCATTTAGAAACTGATTTTAAGTCTAATTAAGGAATAGTGGTTCATAATAAAAGACACATCATTCACTTCATAGAAATATTTATTTCATAGAAGAGAATGGTGAAGTGTTCCTAATAATTTCAGTTTTACTGTACAAATACAGAAGACAGAGATAGCAAGTATCTTATTAAAGTGCTTATTTTTTACAGATTTTTAAAGTTGGGGAAAAATCTAAAGCCTTTCACAGCAATTAATTTAGTGAAAGAAAATTTTATACAGTAAATGTTTACCCTTTACATATATTGGTTCTGTTCATGTTAAATTTATGAATGAAATGTACCATGCCAAAAGTCTGACTGCTAAATTACATTTCATACTAGAAGCCATAATTATGTCCTTACTTTTCATTAATAACTACATGTGTAACTGAAATGAAACCAAAAAAAATTGCAGGAGCTATATATAAAGTAGATTAATTTAACTCTAGGTCTCTTTTGTTTCTCAGTATTTAACAATGACAACATTCCTACACAGCTGTGACTATAAAGTTCCAAGAAATTTGTTTAATTACCTACTCTCCACATGAAGTAGAACTTGTCATTATTTGGAGACAATGACTTTCTTTGAAGGTTATTTCTGAGGACATAGGGAAAAAAAATATGTCCAGACACACAAACTGCCTTGGTATTTCACACTGACATGAATTAATGAACCTTCAGCAGTGGGAAATTTAATATGTTCAGAGTTGAATGTAATTGCTAAATGGTTGCTTAGTAGAATACCAACACATTTCTTCCCTCCATCCTCCTCTATTCTCCCCTTCTTTTTTACTAGACAATATGGTAATTATCAGTCACTTGAGGAGTTTGGTAAAAATTAGGTGCTGGTTGATGGACCTTTAAGCACCTTAACATGCTCAGATTAGAGATAATATGGTTGTGTTTAGTAATGACAGTACCCCTATGTCCATGTACGAAAAGCATTATGTCCTTAACAAGGTAGATGATTTTTATCCTCAAGCAATCTGAAGATGTAATAAGGATAAGACACTGAAATATTTTATTCAATTAGGTGTTTATGGGAATTCTGTCATCCTATGCTGATTTTAAATTACTCAGTCTTAGATTTTCTAACCTTCATCCTGAGATCTTAGTCATGACAATGAACCTGTTTCAGCACTGTTTCTCGTGTGGAGAAAAAAAACCCAACAACAAACAAACAAAAGTTTAAAAAAAACCCCAATCAAACAAATAACAAACAAACCACATTTAATAAAAAACACATTTAAAAATTACTAGGACAAATATTATTGTCTCCATTAAGTACTCCAGTTAGAGTACAAATTTAATCCCAAAAGATTCAAGAAGAAAATCTAGATGTATCATGTAAATTGATGAGCAAATATTTTATACTAAACAGTTTGAATGTCAGAACACTGTGAAGAATATGAATATTACAACTCAGAGTCTCTTTTTAAATAGAATTTATCTTATGGGAAAATATGCAACAATTACAATCTAGTGTCTATTGATGATGAACTCAGTTTTTCACTGTGAGTTTGGATTTTTCAACTGCTAGTTACTTCAGAATCATTTAAATTGTTTGCTGTTACCATGGTAGAACTTAATTATCTCAGGGCATTCCGTTTAATATCTTTCACCTGGATGAAGGAATAGAGTGCAACCTCAGTAAGTTCAGAGACAACGCTAGGCTGGGTGGGAGCGCTGATCTGCTGGAGGGCAGGAAGGCTCTGCAGAGGGATCTGGACATGCTGGATGAATGGGCTGAGGCCAACTCTTTGAGGTTCAACAAGGCCAACTGCCGGATCCAGCACTGGGGTCGCAGCAACCCTGTGCAGTGCTACAGGCTGGGGTAGAGTGGCTGGAAAGCTTCCCAGTGGAAAAGGACCTGTGGATGCTGGTTGACAAAAGACTGAACATGCGTCAGGGTGTTCCTAGGGGGCCAAGAAGGCCAGTGGCATCCTGGCCTATATCAGCAGGACCAGGGCAGGGATTGTCCCTCTCTACTGGGCACTGGTGAGGCCACACTTCGATCCTGTGTCCTGTTCTGGGCCCCTTATGACAAGAAAGAAGTTGAGATGCTGGTGCATGTCCAGAGAAGGGCTAAAGAGATGGAAGGGTCTAGACCAGAAGTCTTGTGAAGAGTGTCTGAAGGAGCTGGGGTTATTTAAGGAAAGAAGGCTGAGGAGGCCTCATTGATTTCTACAACTACCTGAAAGGAGGTAGACAACAAGAGATTGGACAAGGTTTAGACTGCATAGTAGAAAAAATTCTTCATCTAAAGGGTTGTCAAGAACTGCAGCAGTCTGTCCAGGGCTGTGGTTGAGTCACCATCCCTGCATGTGTAGACATGGAGCTTAGGGACACAGTTCAGTGGAGCACTTGGTGGTGTGGGGCTAACTTAGTGATCTTAGAGGTCTTTTCTAGTGTAAAAGATTCTATTCTATGATTCTGATATGTATGGAGAAAAAAATGTAAACTAGAAGATATTTCTTTAAGTACTATAATTAGCCAGCTGACAGCTTTCCAGATTTAACCTGAATTCACCCTTAATTACAGGTATCAAAACTTTGTTATAGAGGAAAAATGCAGAAAATTCTATTTATTCCCTTTTTTTGGGAGAGCACAACTTTTCTGCTGTGCTCTAACTTCAGTCTCTGTTGAAAATGGAGTTATAAAGTAACTGATGTTACCCTGCCATGCATGTATTTATTTCTTGTAACTTATTCCTGCCAAAAGAGAATTTTCTCAGACTTTCTCAGAAAGTCATATGCATTTCTAACTTTCGATGTCTTTGCATCTTGCATTTGAATTGTATTTAGTCATTTCACCCTATTAAATTTGATGGTTTTTGGATTATCTTGTAAATCAATACTGTATCCATAAAGAAGCAGAAGCTACTATCTTTATGGTCTTTCAAAATCATGTCTATTTATACAAAGTGACCTAACCTAAAAGAAAAAAAGAAAGTTTAATTAGTCAAACTAATTAAAACCATAAAAAAAAGAGACCACTTTTAAAGAGAACTTGGGAAAAGAACATAGGCAAAATTTGTAAGCGCAAAATATAGCACAGTGCTGAAAACTGGAAATTAGGCAGCCACAACAGGCTTCTGAAGGGAATTAAGACAGATAAAAACTAACACAGAAGCATAAAAAGAAAAAAAAATAAGCTTTTGAAAAACGGTAGAAATTCTTTCAATGAGAACATACATAATCACTCTTCCTAATTGGTGTAAATAGAAAAACAAGTGAAAAGTATTTCCTGTCAAGGTTTTAAGTTACTCACACTATCTAACTATCTAATCATATTATTTTTTCCTCCACTTTAGAAAATACAGGATTCCAAATTGTTCATTTCTCTAACCCCCTTTTCTTCAGAGCCACCTTAGCCACATCTGTTACTTTCCTCATTTTGTTTCCTGTCCAGTTCACAAGAGAAAGGTTAAACACAGGTCACAGAACACACTGATCTCTGTCAGATTAGTCTTTATAGGAAAAACAAAAAAGCACAAGAGGAACAAATGCTCTCATTCAATTTTCCAGCTCCACAGCACTAGGGGTTTCATGCGAGGGAGCTCAGTTCCTTCCTTCTAGCCATGTACCGGCCTTCCCAATTGGAAATGCAGCCTGTTCAAAGCTGAATCGAGACTATTTTCTGATGAACAGCAGGACTGGTAGCTACTATTTTCAAAGCAAATCTATTTAAATCCTCTCTGTTCAAAATATTCTTGGATATCCAGTGTTGACTGCTGGCATTTAAACACCTTAGTAGCCACCAATCATCATGTACTACATACATGAAGACACACTTGAAGGTTACATACATAGACTTAATTTTGCTCTTTAAGTTTGTTTCAATTTCATATCTCATACCAAATCCTTAAAATTTTGGTTAAGTCTTTTCTTTTTAAAGCTCCTAACTTAAGGTACCTTGGAATTCATGAGCCAAAATCAGAATGGGCAGTGTGACACCATGTCTAAGAAATGAAATGAAATAGTAATTCCATAGTGCAAGACCTCAGAAACCACAAAACTTATTTTAATTCAACAGTGCAATTTTTAAGACTTTTAAATTTGCGGGAATACAGATCTAGAAGGCTTTATCCACCACAGCATTCAGTCAATTTACCTCAACATATAGTTGACCTTGCTTTGATCTCTTTGATCTACAGTTTTAGTGCTTGTTGTTATCCCTGACATGTTTAAACCATTCTCTTTCATTCATTTATTTCATTCCTCACCACCCCCATCTTACTCATTTAAGAAAATGGCTACAGGACTTTTGTTATTATCTGTAGGTACATATTTCATCACTATTGCCAATAATTTGATCTGACTTTTAAAGGAAGAATTATTTCAAAATTTATGAATGATTTGAGGGCTGTCATCAAAACTTATATTTCAGAAAAAACCCCACATTATTTACTTGTTAAACCATATTCAGATAAGAAGAAAAATAGTTTGGTTGGAATTCAGTGTCTGTATGTGGGGTCATGTCAGAGGAAAGAATAAAAGGGATTTCTAAACTGTAGCAGAGATTACTAAACCATTAAGAAAAAAAGCAAACATTTCTCTGACACTTCAACAATTGTTTAAAGAACCATATTCACTCATTGCTGTTTAATAACTATGTCTTAAGGGTTTTAATGCATATTTCTGCTTGAGCTTTCATTTTGCATATGGTTTCAGGATAATCTCTAACAACAAATACTGATGGTATTACTGTTCTTAGTATAATAGGTTTGCAAGTATAGTATTGTAAAGATACCACTAATAGTGGCAGCAAAGATTTAGAAATGAGAAATTCCTGGGGAATTTAGAAACAGGCCCACACACAGCCTTTCCACTTTACGTGGTTGCAAATTTGTCTGGATCCTAGGTAATTTTCTTTTCCACTCTCCGAGGTATATGAAAAATAAGTTTAGTCAATAAGCAAATTTAATGTTAATTTTCATTTCTTTCACTCATGACAATTTCCTATTTGTACATTCAAATGTCCAAAACAGAGGAATATTGGTCATATTTCTTGCATTTTTTCCAAGTGGTCTACCAGCTGCTAATGTATTTCTGCTTTGTCCATCAGTGTGGACAATGATCAGTGATACTTCTCTGTACTGCAGCTGATTCCCCAAGTCTCTTTTGCTACCATGATCCCTTGGGTGCTGTGGGGCACAAGTATTCATCTGGTCATCTTATGAATTCATAGCCTAGATTTTGCTTTCTTCTCAATTTTTCTTCTATTTTATTTTCAATTTCTGTCTTTTTACATTGTTTTTGTACTTTAAAAACTGTTTTCTTCAACCTTTATAAAAAGTGATGAGCAGTGACACCCCCACCACATATGTGACAAAGTTTCTACTCCAAATCACTTGCAAAGGTGTGTGACAGTGAAAGCAGACAATAATGATGCCTACTGTAATCTCTTGTGCTGAGTTTACTGTCAGGTTTTCTGTGACAAGTTGAGGTCAGGTCCTTCTTTAAAATAAACTGACAGATAATGATGCAAAACACGTCATGAGCCAACTCCAAAGCCCGGAATAAAGGAAGGTATCTTTATAGGTGTTTAGATGACAACTGCAATGCTAATTCAGCTTTGGTCAGCCTGAAAACCTAAATCGCAAGTCTCCATTTAGCCGGCACCTGCAGGGATCAGAGCTCCAGACTACTAGGTCAAATAAAATCCTCTACATGGGTGGTAGACTGCTGAGATTACATTTTGTATTTAGTTGTGTCTCTTCAGGAGAGCTTACAGTAATTTGAAAAAGTTTTCTGCCATTTGAAGCATTTCGGGGGATCAAACCTTTGCCCTAAACTTCAGAGCAGTGTTGACTTGCAGGTCTCCAGTATTGGGTCTCCAGTATTGTCTGGTGTGAGGTACAGATGCTGCATAATTTTACATAGCTTTGCAAGGTAAAGCTGGATTTGAGTTATCTCCTCTCAGGACACAGGCCAGGAGGCAGGTGAGCTACCACACACCTCTAGCCAAATGTCCTTGTGGTCTCTAGGACAGTTTCTTCCGGGACTTACACGAAATATTATCTGTGAAAGCTGTGGAGGAGGAATTGAATTTCTACCCTCTTTCTACCCTCTTAGTTCTCTTCTAAGCTTTTTAAGCACAAATAACCATGACTTAACCTTCTTTATCTGTGATATGAAAATATTAACTGACACCAAAAGTCCATCTTAAGCCAGCTAAACTTGTGACACATCTAATAGAATGTGAAATTCTGAAAACAGACTTGAAATAACCCCATTCCAAAGCTGGGTTAGTTTTCTAAACCAAACCAAGCCAGACAAAGCAAGGATTGGTCTTTTTTTGCTCTTTTACACATTTATCATAATAGTGCACTCTATTTGACATTTTTCCTCAAAAGGAAGGTAACCCTCTTTTGTTTTTTTTGTTTGTATCTTGGTTTGTTTGTTCATTTGTTTGTTTGTTTGTTTAATAAATTGAAATTGTGTCTAGACAACCACTTTGCTAGGTTCCATTAAAACTGTTGAACATAAATATTGGTGTGTGTTGCATTCAGGTGACATAGACCTCTCCAGACTGTTTCAGTTGGCTCCAATACAGACACACTGCTCAGCCAAAGCTGAGCCCATCAGTCATGCTGGTGGTGCTTCTACAAAAACATGTTCAAGAAGTGCAAATATTGTTGCACAGAAGATGTAAGAGAGAAGAGTGAGAATATGTGAGAGCAAAAACTCTGCAGACACCAAGGCCAGTGAAGAAAGAGCAGGAGGAAGTGCTCCAGGCAGTGGAGCAGAGACATGGTGACCTAGATTATCCGCTACCTGTGTCTTCGTTTCTTACTATCCTACTCTACTTTTTTAAATACAATAAGCTGAAACAACTTTCCCCATGCCAAATCTGTTTTGATCATGATGGTAAATGGTGAGTGGTCTTCCTCGTCCTTTTGTCAACCTACATGTCTTCATCTTAGTTTTTCACCCTGTCTTATTGAGGAGGGGAAATTAGAGAGTAGATTGTTGAGCACCTGGTAGAGACAAGATGAACCCTGTATAACTTGGTAATAAGCAGATGAACACCTTCCTAAGAAGAGAGGAAAGATTTTTTTTTCTTGTAAACCTATTCTGCTATTATTATACGTGTTTGTTTTTCCCAAGTGGATTTAACAGATGAAAGATTAATAATTATGTGTGATAACCAAAGGCACTGGTGAGCTTTGGTGACCTAAGCTCACTTCAGATTTGTGCAATTTTAATATTGTGCTATCAGCCAAATACGACTATTTCTTCTTTATTAATGTGATTGGAGAATACAGTTTTCTCATTCATCAAGCTTTGATTTCACTAATTAACTGCTTTCTGAAATAGTGGGTAGGTGGTTGTTTTTAAGCCTCCCTTCTCAAGGTTTTAAAATTCTCAGGATGCCTGATTATTTCAGCTGTGTGTCTATAAATACCCATTCTCAAGTATACATGCTAGAAACCATTAATAATTAAAAAAATCCAAGAAAGTGAACAGAAAAACATGTGGTGAACACTTTCATTCTGTTGGTACTGAAGTAATAAATAATTCTTCCACACTTTAAGAATGAAACAAATACCTGAGAAATGTGGTTTTTTCCAAAATGAAGGACACTTTTTTTCGATAGAAACAGGTGAAGCCAAGAGGTGGTTAATAACTCTGAAAAGTGTGTAAGTGTTAACATAGTGATAAAAGAAAACACTCTTTAGTCTGTACCCTATCCTTAATGAGAGAAATTAGTGAATGAGGAGTGAAATATATCCTATTATTCCAGCAATAATAAGTATTGCAATTTTCTGACCTGAAGACTGTATCTGGACTGTTATCTACCATAGCATTCAGGAATTATATTCTCCAAGAATTTGTCTAATTACTTTCTTGCCCCTGCACTACCTCTAGTATAGCCATCCATTGCCACTATAGATACTGGTGCTGGAAGGTGAGGAAAATTTCTGTGGGTTTGCTGCTCTGTAATGGTTCATGTTCTTCTTTTTTTCCATTGAGAGAAATAGTGAATAAACCTATCTTCCTTGTTTCCACAGAGTTTTCATTTTTGTCAACCTTTATTTTTAATCTCCTAATGGACTCCCTAAAGTGAAGAATCCCAATTTGATGAAGTTTTTTCATACAGAAGGAGATCTATCTTTCTGATTTTTTTTTTCTCATGAAATGACTCGTGAACATACATTGAGGTGTCAGGAACTGAAAATTAGAACTGTGTTACCAATTACCTGAAAACATTTAGCCAAATACTTTTACTTGTGTGAATGTATTATCTTCTGCTTCCTCAGTCTATCAGCAAATTAAGATGGACTAAATTTCTGTGTTTATTGTGGGTTTCTTTTCTGGATATTTGAATTATTTTTTTCCCTTCAAATGAAATAAGACCTCCTCTAATTTTTGATACGGTTTTGGACAAAGTTCATTTTCATTGATCAAAAAACAAAGGAGAGGAGAAAAATGGTGGTTGAGGGTGATGTGCTTGTTCTGCACAGTCTTCTTTAGACTGACAGATAAAAAATGCACTCTACCCATGTAGGACTCTCAACTTTCTTCAATACTGTTTGGCTTCCTTGAAATCAACAGCACCAGGATAACAGTTTCAGAATTCCAGCTCTAAACCCTGTGACAGGCAGAGTGGGTGGTGTTGAAGGAATTAAAATCTTTTGCAGGAAGTAGTGGAGGCAGTCTGGACTTTTTTCAAGAAGTTATTGCTAAATCTTCCACTGTCATGTGCACATAGACAAAAGGCTGAATTACAGCAGAGAAGACATTAAGGAACAGAAACTGAAAAGACAAGCACAAATGTCAAGGCTGATTTAAAAGCAGACACTGTCATAGTGTGAGAGACAAGTTTAAGAAAGGGAAGAAACGTGTAATAAAGTAGTCAGGAGGGAATGCAAAGGGGATGTTCAGAAGGTGATGTGGGTTTGCATAGGAGGGATTGACAGATAGGAAGGCTGCCTTGCCTGCTAGACCATTAAGAGGTGATAAGAAAGAAGACAAGGAGCAGAAGAAATGGTTTTGTATTTCAGGTAAGACACCAATTAAATTTGTATTGCTAATTTCTTCCAGAGCTCCACAGCCATTCATTCCTATCTGTCCTTTCTAAAATGAAACCGTAAAATTTACCCTTTTTGTTTTTCACAGTGTACCTGCCCTGCAGATATTTTGGTGCCCACAGAACTGAGCCCACCTGAAATCATTGAAAAGGTACCCATAGTAGCTGAGGCTGCTGTCTACAGGGTGAGGATATATAATGCTGACTAGATTAATAGCAACTTTGACCATTTGTGGAGTAATATATGTACATATTGAGTAATATGGAGCACATATTTGCTCATAAATTATCCCCAAGTTTACTGTAGATGAGAGAACAGTTCTCAATCACAATGCTAATGTGAATTTTCATGTAGTTCTGAGTTCTAATCCCCATAATATTCTGATGCCCTAGAATATCAGAAATAACTCCTTTCTTATTATATACGCCAATTAAGAGTGAAATGTTTAGGAAACAAACTGAAATTGTATGTCTCACTGGTTAATTTTCTAAGAGTCCTGTTGGCTTTTTGTATGTATCCTGTATTTTTTTCAATTGGCCATGCGTTTACAAACTATTTGAAAGACAAAAATTGCAAGTAAAAAACCCAGAAAAATACAGGTTCATTAAACAGATATTTTATCTACTCAGTCTTTTGTGAGATAAATCTTTTGGTGTCAAGGAGGTCTCTAATTCTTTTTACTCACTTCTCCCAATGAAACACACATCTCTAAAGATCAATGCAAGGAGAAAGCTGTGTTTTACTCACAAAGTGTAAAAATGCATTCAATTTTATGTATTTATATGAGCATTGCCAAAATTAGATATTTTGACAGCTAGCATTTTTAAGCACATGTTTTTTCATGACTGATAATTTTTGTGATCGCCATGTGATGTTAATGCTTGAGTACTATGATTATTAAACAAAAACATCTTTATTTGAAGGGAGAATTTTCTGGAAAAGATCACTGAAGAAAAAAGTCACTGAGGAAAAAAACAATCAACCAACCAACCAAATAAAAAACAAACAAAAAGACCCTCTGAAATCGTTGAAGAAAAGGCATGTGAAAATTAGGGGAAAATACAAGCCACCAGAATTAGGATAACAAATCCTAATCTTAAGTACTTGGTTATTGTATCCTACCAACCAGATAATTGTTCTAAAACAACTTGTTATAACAGTAAAACAATAGGATTTACTTAGAATAAGGAAAAAGTGGACTTATTTTCAGGTTTTCTTCATACAAGAAAATTCAAATCGAGATGAGTTGTTTGTTGGATTGGATATACAAACCAGGGGAGGGCAAGGCTATGGATTCTAGACTCCACAGATACTCTTGCAAAATACATTGTCATTGCAAAGGATGTCTTAACATTTATTTTATCTTATTTAGCCTTTAAGAAACAGATAAGTGTTTTGCATAGGAAAGAACTTATTGAGTGCTGCTATGTAGAGCAATACGTAGTCTCTTCTAGATCCCTCTATTCTGTCACAGAGTAATCCTTTGCTGCTAAAGGGAGTTGTGCTATTCAACATAATTGAGGAAGACACTAAAGTGCTCAACTATAACTAAGCATTCTTTTCCACTAGCAAGAGGACACTATTTGTTTTGGTCAGAACCTGAAATATTTTTCTTGAGATTCTGTCTGATTTTTTTCCCTTTTCTCTCATGGCTTCCTACAGATGATGACCAACTACACTCACAACGCACTGATTTGTTTTCTATCGTATAGAGAATGCTATATGCTGGCTGGCAAATTAAGAAACATCATAGCCAGGACCCATTCAATTATATTTTTCAGAGCTCACTGGGAGGTAAGAGCCTTTTGGGGAATGATCATTTGCCGCGGTGCTATCTGTCCAGCCAGTGAGGTGACCACAAGCGCTGGGCACCCGCCCGCACGGGAGGGCATGAAGGAGGCTGCTCGCAGGGCACGGGAGCGTCGGTGAAGCTCCAGCACGGGTTCACCCGACCCATCGGTGGTAAGGGCACGCGGAGGAGGCAGAAAGAAAGCGAAGGGACTTCTTCGTGGGAAAACAGGAGAGGGTTTATTGAGGGTAAGGGTCCAACTGAAATCCAGGGAAGGGCACGAAGAAACCAAGAAATGCTGTTGATGGGGTTTATAGCCCTACGAAAAGGGAGAGGATAATATGAAACAGCCAATAATGCAGGGACACGGGGGTTGTACCAAGGCGGGAAAAGGGGCACAAAGCCAATGGGGAATTATGTGGGAGAGGAGATATAACATGGACCAACAGGGGGTCGAGGAACACAGAACTTTCTAGAGGGAGAACCAAATACAGGGGAGAAGGGGAGGAGATGGCAGTGGCCAATTATGGGGATATGATCTGCACACCCTGTGATAGTATCAAACCAATGCACCTGCTGGTCCATTTGGTATTGCTGGCTGTGGCACCGGCACACTGCAACAATCATTTATACTGTCCTGGTGTGCTGATGGAAATAAATACAGCCATTCTGCTTAGCAAGGAAAATGAGTATACTTCCTGACTTTTCCAATAAATTATTTGAATGAGACTCTGTGCTGACAGAAGTAGAGTGAAAGAACAGCTGAACCGTTCAGTTCTATCAGGTCCTCGGATATTTTGCAATTCAACTCCAGAAGCCTTACTCTACTATTATTATGAAGAATTCAGAAATATGTCAGATACCAGTTTTTTAATTTCTCTGCGTGTCAGAAAGAGGAGTAGGAGTGATCTTATTTAAATAAAACCTTGGCTGTTCTTGAAATCTTAAGATACTTGCAGTTGAAATCTTTCTCTTAATTTTCATGCTATAAAACTTTATAGAGCCTTTATAAATCTATTATTATTTCAATTGTTCTTTTAATTTCTGAATCACTGATCTGTATTAATCCAATTCTATGTTTTGTTCTAGTGATAACAATGAGCTAGGAACCTCAGGAACAGAAATTACTTCCTCAACCAAGCTTGCAAAATAAAAAAAGAGAAACTTAATCAAACTTAAATTAAGGCTACCACACATATACAAAATACATGCCAAAACTGAGACTTCATCTGAACTTCAAAGGCTCTTTGATGTCAGACTGGCAACATTCAGACAAATGGGTTAATGTAACAAGAAGGAATTGCAACCTGATTCAGAATGCAAGAAAAGCGTGGAGAACTTCTAGAGAAATTTTGAAAGTGACAGAGCTATGAACAGAGTTCATAGTACTGGTAAAAATGGGACTTCTTCATTTTAAGCCTTATGATTTGTAAGGTTCTGTGACACCTCTTCTCCCCAAATCAACCTCCCCTAAAACTGAAAGAGGTAATACTTGCCCGATTGTAGTGTGTTAGGAAATATAGTAGAACACATAGGGTTTAGTGATCTTTCAATCATCTGTTTGCAGTAACACTGGTGATGATTGGGATTGCTCTCAGGTTTCTGATCTTTCTGATGAAAAGAAGTAGTTAGGGATGTCTCTTTTTCTTTTCTTTTCTTTTTTTAAAATTTGTTCAACGTCTGTGGGAATTACCAACATAAACCAGTATGATTTGAATTGTTACAGTCAAATAAATAGAAGAGTCCAAATAAATAAAAGATTTTTTTCAGATAAACTTTTTTGTATTTTAGAATCCTGCTCCAAATGAGCATGACTTATATTACTTGTCAATATAAAAATAATGTGTTGCATAAATAAGATAGGTTAAAATGTTATACTTAGTTTTGTGAACAAAACACTATTTTATCTACCTAAAAGCCCAATAAGAAATGAATTTCTTATTCTGTAATGTATTTTCAGTGATATTTTGATTTTAAGGACTTAAAGAAACAAACCAAATCTTAAACTGTTCTTAGTTTCTTTATTTTTTTTCCTTGTGCAGCTTGTATTTATTTTTCTACTGACTATGTAAGGCTTTCATCAAAAAAAGAAATTTGACTGTACTTCAAACAGAATTTTAAAAATGCATATCAAAAGGTCTGATTGATCTGTTTTCAAATTACTGTAGTTTTTTACATCCTTATGTAGACTCTGCATGCTCTGCGTAGACAAGGTGAAGCATAAAACCCATACAACCCCAATAATGATAGCTATTTTCCATTCTATACTAAATCTCTCTCTGTGAGGCGTTGGGATTTTTTCAGCTTGAATGACCTTGCTCAACAGCTTGCACTGTAAAAGACTCTGCATTGCCAAATCTAGGATTTGTTTCAGAGAAACTGAGATATAATCAGATTTTAATTCTGTACTAAACTGAACAACATCAGCTGTCATTAAGGTATCATAAAACTCACTGTACCATCTTTGACAGAAATTTGAGCAGTGTAATGGTGAAGGAGTCTGGTTTGATTCCAGGCAGGTGCAGTTATAATTTAATTTTCTGCATCCTCTAAAATCACAGTGCTAGCTTTTTTTACGTGTAAAATCTTCCTGATTTTCTAATAAAAAGTACAGTAGTTGCATAGCAAATTTTCATCATGTTTTTGGCTGCAGGCCATCTACAGCCATGTGTGTCTACATATGATTGGGGAAGATAAAAATTTCCATGACAGATAAGGTTAGCATTTCATCTACTGCAACATCCCTTCTTTAACTGATGATAGGTGAAAGGTGAAAGAACTTGATGGGACAATTTAGAACTGTATAACACGTCAGTAATTCATTAGCTAAGTGACTTAAACAGAACGAACCACACAGTGGTATAGTCAGGAGGTTGCTGAACCCCGTGGCTCAAAAGAAGAAAGGCTGCCACAGGTCCTTTCTCCAGGGCCAGCCAGGAGTATAGGCATGGGTATGCAATACACACGGGCTGGGGAGGATCTTGTCCCCTGACTGAGGTGTCTCCACCTACTGTGGTGACTCTTCAGACCTCAAGATGGGCCTATATCACACGATTCAACAAATATTAAGTCATTAAGTGAATCAATTCTTAATTATTCAGATTCAATTAAGTCTGCTAAGACAAAGGTTTCTATTTCATTGAAGTATTGTCTGCTCTCATAAATTTTAAAATTCTAATTTTAAAGATGCTTACTGTAAAACATGTAAACATGTTTTGTTAAAAAACAGATTTCTGTATCTGGTCTTACTGCTTTGTTACTCTACATGCCTGTCCAGATCAGCTGTTGTTTGAGCCCTTCCAAACCTAAAATAAGAAATATCATTTGAAAGGAGAAAGCTATGGATCCTGTTTCGGGCTTATAAACATCGCTACTGTCTGTTTTTCCATTGGGCTTGGTTGAAAACCCAAGCCGTGTAATTTTTTTTTTTTCATTTCCTCAGAAATCAAACAATTTAGTTTCTCTAAATTGTTTTCTTCACAAGCAGTGAGCTGTTTCACCATCATTCCTTTAAAACAGAAGATGGCAGATGTCAGAGGAGTAAAACTCTGGGAAAGAGTAGATATCTTGTAGATATTCCAGAGAGGATTTCGGCTTGATTTCCTAATTCAATAGGAAAGGCATACAGTGAAATGAACTGAGGTTAGACAGGTCTCCTTGTCAAACAGTCAAGCTGATGATGCATTTATTTCCATTTTACTGCTTTTTGGTTTAATCCTTAATTCTGACACATGGGATTTATCCAAAATTTCGAACTGGTGCAGCTACCATACAGAGCAACTAAGATCAAGTACAAAGGGTCATATTGCTCTGTGCTCTGTATACTCTGTATTAACTTATGCAATTATAAATGCTCTAGAAATATACTATTTTCTCATCTTTTAAAAGATCCACTGTAGCTAGTGAGCTGCAAGCTGAACATTTTCAGTCACTAGTAAAATAGTTAAAAGACTAATTCTGTTTTTCAGCTGTGCTAAACATTTCTGCTGAACAAAAAGTTAATAACATTATTTTCCAGCAGGAGTACCTTGCGTTAGTAATCATGTGCAACTATTAATAATATTTTTCATATTGACAGATACCCTATTCTATTCAAAGTTACACAAAGTGAGCATTGTGCTCATTGTAAATGACATTCCTGGTCACAGGCACTCAGGGCATGTACTCACAGAAATCTTGAATTTCAGACAAGCTTCTGTCTCTTGATGGTATGCCACAGAGCTCTGCTGGTTGCTGCTGGCAGCCAGAATGTCTTGTGTCATACAGAGATTTTTACCACCTCTTTACCCATGTCAACATGTGGCTCTGCAGCAAAATTACATAATTTTTTTCCCTCTTCTTTGTTTGTCAATTTTTTTGGTTATTTGCCCATATATGACTTTATGCTGGGTTTTTTTTTATTCTTTAATCATCCTTTTGAAGATATGTTGACAAAATCTTCTGCAACTTATTAAATTAACCTTGTTAGAATCTTTACTTTCTTTCAAAACATTGTCTAGTGGGCAATAAGGATATTAGATTATGTAATGATGTTCTTCCTCTCTTATCCTCTTGTACTGGTTGTTCCAAGACAGAGATTAATTTTGAAAAAATAGTGTTCTAGTTTGGTGGCTTACATTCTTTACCGTTAAAACAATCCTAAAGCTATACTGCTGCACGAAGATGTGGAGTACCATGCCCTGGATTATGATGTAATTCAAATTAAATGTAAAATCTGAATTTTTATAATGTGATATAAGACTTTTGCATTATTTGCCTCCTAATTCTAGGCAAATTCCAACTTTTATATCCCTGACTTTCTCTGGATGGTATTTATGGATACATCTACCAGCTTACTGCTCAGTAGAGCAATTTCTATGTTTGTGCTGTATCTGGTGTTACAGGTGGGTTCTACTTCACTAAACAAATAGTGTAGGGAAAAAGGTATCAATGCTAAGTGGTTGAAATTTCATTTAACAAAGTAATTTTCTGTGAGCTCAGCAAAGCCTACAGAAATGAAGTGGAAGAGCCTAATTTTATCTTGCCTGCCATTACTCAGGAGCAGAATGGGGCTCTGTTAGAATGATACTGATATAGTAAGAACAGCTGTACAAATACAGTATTTAAACATGTTTAAAATGATTAAAAATACCTGAGTCAAACAGAATTGAAAAAAAGAACATTCCTGTCCTTTTTTTTTTGCACTGTTCTCAGGACACATAAGCTTTTTTATAATCTCTTCTGGAAATTATAGTTTGGAAAGGAATACAAAGACATCTGTTTCTGATGTTGTCACACTGCTGGTGTTCAGATCAGCTTGCTGAGATAGGACTCATGTTTCTCTTTCCCAGAGATGCTGAAATAGAAGATATTCTTTCTCTAAACTGTCACAGCTAAATAGCCATGTGCAATTTAATTTACAGTGATGACTTCTTAAGGCATTGTTCTGTACATAGTAGATTGAATTCTCCACTTTGTCAATGTCAATAGGAATTTCCTGCATGCAACAGGGGAAAAAAATGTCTAGAGCTATCTTTCTTACCTGAATACACTTGTTTCCCAAGTAATCTTGGGGATTTTGTTACCATAACTTAATATTTTGCAATACCAAACCCATGGATAATTTACTGTGTCTTAATGAATAATAAGCGGCCTAAGAGTCAGATTATCTACAGAGACCTTTCATACTGGTTTGAATTTGGAGCCTTCATGAAGACAGAGAGCCTTAAAATCATCAGTGTCATCCAGATTTACCTTACTCCTACAGTATGGAAGCTTATTGGTACAGCAAAGCAGCCTGGTCAGGCTTAGAGAAATAGACTGCAACAAAGATCTTACAAATAAACAATTTCAAAACGTGACCTCTAAATTAAACTTAGACTATCAGTCTACCTTTTTCTCACTGTAAACACTTCTTTGTCTAGAATTCCCAAGACACACCCAAGTTTATGGCTATAATTTTAGAATTTACAGCAAGACTTTTCCTTCCTACGTTATCCTCAGTTCTTACATTGTCTGAAAACAATTTAGGAGGAGCCCTCTGGAAATATCCATAGTATTATGGCTGAATTGTATTATCTTAGTCATTAGTCTTAAATCATGCTGTGACAGCTCTGAAGCTCCATTCTTAAATGCTATCGTTCTTACACTTTGTTTAGCTACTGGCTATATGTCTCAACTCAGCCTGGATTATTCAGAATCCCTAATTTCACCAAGACACATTACTTTGTCAATGTCAGTTAGTGTACAGAAAAATGACCTCTTCATGTTTTGTAAAGCTCATTAATCTGGCAACAGCACCCTTCTGTAGAGACCACACACAATGCTTTTGGACATAAACACATCAAGGAGCACAGCGTAGCAAAAAACTAATCCGAACACCATGAATTGTCTGATTTTTTTTATCACATCATTTCTGTCTTTCATGTGACAAAATACATAGTTTTCTCTCTTGAGGGCAAAAGGTTTTTTGACAACAGTACCCCTCACTTCTAAAGAATTCTGAAGAGCTGCTAGCAATGTAACCTCTCACAAGAGAGAAAATTGGGTTGCAATAATGAAATTCCTTTTGCCTCATCTGTGATGATCAAGTGTGGAAAGAAACTCAGTGATTCCAAATAGCTGTAGCTCCTGAACAGAAAATAGGTGGGCATTAAAATTTGGATATAGCTCTAGTGTATTCAATTTTCTTCATGTGGCATGTGACGAGCATGCATAATTATCTGTGTGCAGTCCTCTGCATGGGATCATTTGGCCTGGGAAGGGGTGAAATCTTCTACTGACATCACATCTGTAGTAGGTCCACATCTTCCTACTTGCTGGCTGAGAAAGACACAGTCTGAATCATCTGAAACAAGAAGACTCAATGAAGAAGACATGGAAATCAGAAAGGTACTGAGAAAAGGCTGCATCACATTTGCTGTGAAGGGGAAGTTTTTGCTGGCAAGAATGAAGTATTTTGCTTGCTCAGCTGAGCTGCTTCCAAATGAGATGCAGTTTAACATATAAATGCCACATCCTTCTTCTTTTAATTGTGCTTAAGACTGTTCCATGACCATAAAATTGATAAAAAATAATTTATTAAGGAGAGTAGCACTGTGTGAAAAGGGGAAAAAACCTCAAAGAAACATAAGGAGATTTTGGAATTTCTTCTGTTTGCCTCTCTCAGAAGAGTTAAAATTTAGGAAACTGTGGAGATAAAAGGGAATGAAATCTAGAAATCGCCTGTGGCTTACACCTACCCTCTGGTTGCAGAAGTCTTTGAATCCTCAAGACTTTTTTTTTTCCCATAGTTCCCCATCTTCCAAAACCCATATGTCTTTGATATTGCAATATTCAGTGCTATTGGGGAACTTTCTCAGCTTCTTTCAATTGTAAAACATCAAAGGAGAAAGAGAGGTAACTCATGGAAAGGTAGATTAATGTCAAAAGGAGCACTTCTCTTGAACTCCATAAATTTACCAGGAACACTCTTATTAGAACTTGCATTAATACTGGGGAAAAATGGGGCTATCTTGGGAAAATAATTATTTAATTGATCTTAAGACAGAGAATGAAATTAGCAAAAATAATCTTAATTATACATTTATGCAGCAGGATTTAAGCATCGTTGAGGGACATAAAGTGAAGATGAATAGCAGCTTAGTCATCAGTTTGCAGTGAGATGAAGCTTCTGCAAATATGCAAATGCTGGCTGCACACAGCATGAAAAGCATAATATATATCTGGAAAATGATGAAATACTATATTGCTTGATTTCTGAATTTACAGTTCATTTCTCTGTTACTTATTGTCAGAAAACTATGAGGAGATGATGGAAAAAATTTTCTGGGAGCAGGGGCTGGACTGATTCAGGATTTCAAGACGTATACTTTGGCAAAAAGATTAAAAAGTATCAGAATCTATATACAGACGAAGCAGGTAAATATTAGGCAAGGAAAGAAATTTTTATCTTCCTAAGTCGCTTTTAAAATCATCTAATGAATGAAAGAGAAGGTTTAAGCTAAAAAGGAAGGATTGACAAAAATATAAGATAGACACCTCAAACATTTGAATCATTTTATACTGTAAAAGTGTTCAGTTGCTATTAAATACACTCCAAAAAAAAGCAAATACAGGAAAGTGAGGATTCTTAATGATTGGAGTTGTACCTTTTCTATGTAATTCTACTCTTTGCAAATGAGAATCATTAAAAAAAAGAATCTGCATAACTATCCTAGATAAGACTACAAGCAAAAGAATGAGAAAACCTATTCTTTTAGTCCTCGATAGTTTTTTTTTTACACCATCTCTCATATTTTCCTTTTTATTTTTTAGAAGAAAAATATTCACAAGTTTTGGTAGTAAATAATAGATTTTAGTAGAGGATGCTTCCCTGTGCAAGCCATTAGATTTTATACATGTGCATAAAATGTGTGTCTCACATTATTTGCTCTACAATTATGTGATTTTTATGGTTTTTTTTTAAACTGCAGGAAAAGGAATGTCTTTTGCAAATCAAATTACAAAGATAACTGCGTCTCAAAAATGAGTCAAATGTCATGTAACACAGCATTTTAAAAAGCATAAGGATTCATCACATAATGATTTTTAACACATAGGTGAATAAAAATATGTTCATTTTCCACAAGCAATTTGAAGGACAAAAGTTGTTTTCTTAGGAGAGATCAGTGTATGCAGTGTACAGTGAATATTAGTGTTCAGATACCTTTCTGAGTAGAACCTGAAAATTCTTCATAATGTAAAACAGAAAGGAAATATTTGCACCTAAAAAAGATTAAATTATTTGGAACATGAAAGTGATCAAAATCAAATTATCTTCTCCTTTGCTAAAAAAATCTCCATTAAAGCAGGCATTCAAATTAATCCTGTGTTACCTGATGTAACCAGTCCTTCAGGAAAGATATGGGGAGAAAAAAGGAAAAGGTCCTAGAAAATCTTTTAGATCTTGCAAGGGCATATTTGTGCACAGACAATTGGGTTTATGCTGTGATAATCTCTTTTCATTAAGTATACAACAGAGTATAGCGATACTCACTATATCATTTATAAAAATAATATAGCACTTATATAAAAAGGTATTTTTTTCCCTCATTCTGTCACTCTCAGTGCTTGAACACGTGAACAACTCCATCGTATTCTTCAAAATTTCTTTTAGTACATACTGGTGAACAGAAAGGGGAAGATCCTTGGGGACAGTAGGAGTATTGGTGGTTCTTTGAAAGACCAGCAGCAGTGTTCATCGGTTGGAGATAAAATTCCCACATAATTTCTGGTTACAGAAGTATCCAATGTGATTTAATTTTTTTTTTAAATTTATTTTCTTAATATATTCTTGGCCTAGTGAAGACAGTGCCTTTAATTTTCCTCATATTTGACCTTTGTTATTTTGATTTTTGCCATCTTCATGCCAGAACTGGGCAGTTGCTTACAGCCCTGTAGACAAGAAAAACTGTTAGATCAAGGGGCAAATATATCTCAAACTGGTAAAGAGAGAAGGATAGACTTAAATGCTAAGTGCTGTGTTAACTCCTCTGACTCCTTTTCCTTCTTCAGGTCACCTCAGAGTCGTAGGTCTAGAGCTTCTGGTTGTCAGGATCCTGATGAAGACCTACCTCAGAGCCCTGACACATTTTCTGAGACAAAGAAAAATTTGACATTTCACTACCCTTTGAATTAGAATCAGAATACTATTGGTAACAGATGCTAAGAAGTGATATCTTTACTTCAAATTAATCCAAATCCAAATCAACTCAGAATTTTGGAGTTAGTGGAAGCTGCATTACTTTAGGGGAAATTTCTCTTGGCTATGAAAAATCTAAGGTTATCAGGTAGCATTCCTTGTGTGGAAAAAATTTCCACTTAAAATTTATCATACTTTAAATAGCAGAATAGAAGCATTAATAAGGAGCAAAAAAAAAAATGTGCTCTTGTGGGATTTTTAGGAATGGATATACATATGGATTTGAAAAGTGTTCATCATCTCTTTGGATTGTGTTACTTGATCAGAATACTTCTGTCTCCTCTCTTTCTCTAAAAACTTTGGGCAAGAATATTTCCCTTGTAAATGCTCTCACATAAAATACTTTACTCTTTTCACTACAGTATCATACTTGGAGACTGTTCTTGCTCAAATGTTGATTTTGTCTCACTAAACAATGCTTTAATTGTCAACTGCCCATCCCCCCACACCCTAAACCATGCCTTGGGCTGATAAATTCTTGTAAAGACCATGGAAAGATTCAATACTTTTGTAGAGCTTTCTGGAATGATGAAGTTTTTGGTTAGTGAAGAAGAAACCAACCTTTTTGTTGTCAACATAGGTTTTTCACATCTCCCCACTGAGCTACCCCATGCTTTTTGTGGTGCTTTACTGGATTCAGCCGGTATTGTACATATGAGTGACAGGGATAGGTTTTTTCAGTACAAAAAATTCAAGACTAATGCAACTAAACCCCAAATTAATTTATCAACTATCTATGAATTTAGTGGATTTTAAACAATATTTTCATTCAGTAAGAAATTAAATTTCTTTTGTGTGATGTACAACTTCCTAGAGTTTTTATAAGTTACAAGAAAAATTTGTACGAGAAAACAAAGAACAATTCTAGAAAATAATATGCAGGGAAAAGATCAGGTAAAATTTACATCACAGTCTTCAAAGACTATCCCAGCAAGTAAGTGTTTTTCTTCCAAAGACCCGTAGAAATTCTGACTAAGAAGCTACCCCATGTTTCAAAAAACCAAGAAGGTTCTCTGCCACCTCAACTAGATGACAGTGTAGCAGGAAATATACAACATTTTACATAGTCAAATGACTACAGAGAACTTCCTTCACAGATCTGAAACTTCTGGCATCAATTTATTAATTGAATCATTCCCTCCTGATTTGGACTCAGGATCTCCAGCTTTTCTCACGGACTCTAATGAAGAGGCTGGGTGAGAAGGACAGAGTAAGGACCTAAATCTGATACCTCCGCATTCACTAGACCCAAAACTAACATGGCTCAGAGACACGGGCAGTCTGTTGTTAATAGAATATCCTGAGATTTAGAAAATGAAGCAAGGAGCAGTGAATGAAAAAGGTCAAAGACATATTGGTAAAATTGCTGCTAAATGCTCTGACAAATTTTAGCTTTACTCATTTATTATGCTGTTCACATAGTCCCCTTTTTACTATTTTACCAGCTTGTCATGGTTTAACTCCAGTGTAGTGGGGTGACCTGCTTTATCATACCCCTCCTCAGCAGGAGAGGGGAGGGAAAATATAATGAAAATCTTGTGGGTCAAGACAGGGAGACATCACTCAGCAATTACACAGGCAAGACAAATTCAGCTTGGGGAAATTAATTCATTGACAAATCAAATCATAGAAAACAAAATCTTTAAAACCCCATCCCTCTACCGCTCCCTTATTAATAGCACCAGCTTTACTCCCCATTTTCTCCAGGATGCAGATGGACAAGGAACATGGACTGCAGTCTGTTGTTTCTGCCCGTGCTTCCTCCTAAAGTTGAGGACCCTTCATACTCTTCATGCTCCAGCACAGGGAGACTCCCACAAGAGACAGTCCCCCATAAACTTCTCCAGCATGAGTATTTTTCACAGGCTGCAGTTCTTCACAAACTGCTCCAGCATGGGTCTCTTGTATGGGGTACATCCCTTCCAGTGTTGTACCTCCACAGGGTCAAAAATCCTGCCAGCAAACCTGTTCCAGCAGAAAAAACAGCACACATCTTCACTGGGGTATTTATATCTAACCATCTCCACCGTCTTGTCTCGTAAGACTATCCTGTAACATGTCACCATGGTTGATCAGCCAGGGAGAGACATAAGTTTACTGTGGTGTTAGGTCTATTCAGGATGGATCCCCTGCCATCTGGGAGCAGTGTGTGTGCAAGTTAAGCAAAATTCCTTCGCTCCTCTAGGCTGAACGTGTGCACCCTCACCTGTATCAGTGTGTTTTTCCCATGCAGCAAAAAGTACCAATCTTATCCAGAAAGTTCATGTCACCATGAAATGATGCAAATTAAGATTAATCTTATTTTTATAAATAAATAGTTGTAAGTGATAAAAACATGTCTTTTATAACTATTAAGAAAGTAATCCAAACAATCCTTGTTTAATTTTTTCTCCATACATTTTAATACATGCTTTCACATTCTATTTGGAAGTGCTTTTCGAGCACTCCTTTGGCATCATATAAAATTCTCAAAAAGTGTCTTGAAAGTTTCAAAACTGTCTTGAAAAGAGGATGTTCAGTGTCATAGCTGAAAAATGTGGGACAGGTAAATCTGGTACTAGTGTACAATGAAAACAGAATTTTATAGTGTCAGTGAAACACTTCCTTGTGCAACTGGAATAAGATATACGCTTTTTCAATTCACATACTACTTAAGTCAAAGTAGCTCTTTATTTTGGTTATGATTGTCTTATAGGTTTATTGTTTACAATTTGGAAATTTAAAATCTTTCTAATTTTGTCATAAATTTTTTGTTGCATTTTGAAAATTAACACTCAGCCTGTTGATTGGCAAAATCAATATATTTCAACCCAGTTAGTTTTTTTGAGACAGGAGCACTATGTTTTCAGCCACGCTTTGATGCATGCAATCCTTTGACACCTTAACAGCTTATCGTGTGAGACAGGTTCACCTCTGTGATAAACTGTGGAGCCTCCTACTTTTGAGAAATGAGAGAAGGAATGTTTACTACTAGCAGCAGGAGAAGAAGCTTTGATCAAACCCACAGTATAAGAGCACAGCACTACGTTTGCGTGACCATGTCTAGTTGGTATTTGAATCAATCTTGAGATTGCTTTTCGTAGATGACAGGAAATAGGAATGCAGAACTTAAATTTGTTTGGTAGCATTATCTATGTTCATATTCTTGCTATAATGCAAATTCTCATGTCCTCACAGCAACTTTGAAGGTTCTTATTAATAAAACATAAATAAATAAAAAACCAGAATAAGGTATTGTTTGTTTAGCTTTCTTTATATGGTACAGTGGACATTATGAAAACCCTGTCAAACATACGCTATGCAGATTTACCTTGTAAATAGAAGTGTGAAATCTCTGTGTAGCAGAAAGATGTTGCAGTAGGTAAAACACAGAAAATGTAGAAACTCTTGTTTCAAATGCTTTTTTGTCTCTAAATTTTCACCAGTGATCTGCAGTTTTCTCAGAAGGAAGAAGATCCTCCTCTTATTAGTTTCTTTGAAAACTGTTTTGAAAGCTGTCACTGTATAGTGTATATCCCTAAGAGTAAAGCTCCACTCTGTGAGAAAGCAGTATTGCACAGTACCTCTTTCAGAAATGTTTCTATCTATTTACGAATCCGTTTCCTTCTAGAAGCCTCAAATGAACACTGAAATTGCAAAATTTAAGAATACAAATGTGTCAATACTTTTGAATACACAGCAGTACAGAAAAAATCCTTTTTGTAAACATATGTGCGTACATATCCGCTTGTATAAAAGTGTACATCCATGCATATATATATATATATTCACATATGGTCCCTTCCAGCTCAGCATATTCTGTGAATCTGTGGTATAGAATCCCTAATGTCAAATATTTCATGTTTTAACAACTGAAAAACCAACCATGACTTAAAAATTAATTGTAGAATTGATTGCATAAGTTGCATAAAGCAGAATTGAGCATAGGCAGACATGGATTGAAATTAATGATGGTCCAGATATTTATCTCAGAAACTGTCCAAAAATGTCAGTTGAAAAGAATAAAAAATTTCATGATATAAAAATATCTGTGAGGAGAAGAATTAGAGAAAGCTGACCACTGCTAGAGTTCAGTTATGACTTTTCATTCTTATAGTTACAGTTTTCACTCTATTAGCTATAAACCACTGTTTTTAACCAATTAGATACCCAAGAGCTATTTGAGACAAATTTTCCTGTCTTTATGTGTGCATACTGTAATTTGCTATGGATTTGAAAAATGAGCACCTGTGCCATTGAATTATCTTCTCTCAAGAGTATTGCCACTTTCCAAAGTCTCATGGAATCAACAGCGTAGCTGCTGTCATTTTGGTAGACAAAAGATACATATAATTAGATAGTGATAAACACCACAGTGAATTATACAGAAATTAACCTTTGAGACTATTTCAAAGTTGTGATTTTGCTTTCACTCGCTTATGCCATGATAACAAAATTTCAAGTGTCCCATCTAAACTAACTGGACAATGCCTGCTACTGGAGTTGAGGGTGCCTGACCATTATTTGAAAGTATAGCTAATGGTAGGCTTTTAAGAATACCTGTTTTGAAGGGCAATCTTTTCCCTAGTGTGCTTTTCCATGACAAAACAAGAAAGTAAAAAAAATGGAAAAAATATTTATTTTATATATTATCTATTATTTTTAATATGTCAGAATTTTCTCATTCTCATTTGAATTTGGTATCCATGTCCCAAAGGAAAAGAAATAAACATGTCTGTTTTCACCTGTTTCTCCAGGAATACAGCTTTTCCAGATTATTCAGAATGAATTGGTGATACAGGTTTGATCTAAATCTCCCTGGCATCTCAGGAGTATAAATGCCACAATTTTTTATGTGATTTATCACACCAATTTTATCACTTTAATATGAAAATGGGTCATTCTCCACTAACCCACTGACAAAGCATGACATTTTTGCTATCGCTGTTACCTCTGTAGTGCACTTAAATCTGATTTATGAGAACGTTTTATAGTATGTTTGTCTTAGGACGCAAGCAATGAGATAAAGAATACTAATGTGAATTGTTTAAAGAAGAAAGAAGAGAACAAAATACAAACAAAATAACCCTGAAAACTTGCATGTGGATTGCCTACAGATTTAATTTTAACAACAGAAAACAAAAATTAACAAGAAGAAATAGTTCTGAGATATTCTTAAAACTGTTGAATAAACAGAGGGAAGAGATGAGGAGTTAAGTTAAGACTCTGCGCTTTTAAGTACAAGATTAAAAAAAAAGAACGTGTGAAAACCCTCCAAAATAACATCAAGCAGATTTTTTTTAATTGACCTGAGTGTCAGCCTTCACTCAGATATGGTCAGATCTGTCCACTTACTGCTGTCCTTTCTTCCAAGGAGGCTGTTAGAAATGAAGGCTTTCCACCAAAGGTTCACCTGAATTTTCTCATCTCACTAATGGTATTAGATAGCTCAGGTTTTGATTGTTGAACTATGGTTAGCTCTGAAAGTGAGATAACAACTCAAAAAAAAAACCAAACAAAACCAAACTTGGTTCCATCTGAGCACTGACCACTTTAATCAAAGGGCTTTTTAGATATGTCCCACTTTATATATAGGTAGCTAGCTGTTCAAAATCTCTGTCATTTGTGAAATTCCAGTTAATTTAAGGTCATGCTAAATGTTTTCTTTCACTTATGTTAGGGCATCTTCAGGGCAACCTATCTGGAATTGTATAGGCAGATCTTCCTCAGTTCAATCTTTCCATCGTCAAATGGCATTAAATATTTGAGTTATGATGCCTAAATGGTTTAATCTTTCTCATTTGGAATCCAAGGCATTTCAGAAATGTATCAAGTAAAGAACAACTGGAAATTTCAGTAGAAATTTAGAAGCAAATGACTGTGCTAAACTCAGAGGTTTTATTTCTCTTTTCCTTTTCATAGTGCGACTTAGTATTCATAAAAGGATGCAATTTAGAGCTCCTGACTCCATTATAAGTATATAAACAGGGTTTTTTTGTCTTTAAAAATGAATTAGATGTGTTGCTCTGCTAGTGTCTCATGTTTAAAATATACAGAATTAATTGTTCTGAACAAATGAGTGTCATATAAAATGAAAAATACGCAACATATCTGTGTAGCTTCCAAAATGCTATATATTAAGCAATAAACAACAATCTGTTGGAAAACTTAGGTCTTTGTTTATTCAGAGAGCCTGTCTTGTCTTCGAAAAAAGTCCTTATGTTTCTTTCTGTGTGCTTTTAACAAGGATATGCTCAGTGTCTCCACAAAACTGCCCTTCCTCCAAAAAAAACCTCCTTTGAAAATCATAATCCTACAGTATTTATATTATTATGCATGTTATTTCTTTAGAACTTTCACATTCATTTATAAAAGATATATCTTTTGCTTCAAAAGCATATAATTCTACCATCTGAAGCACAAAGAGTCTACATTAGCTACATTAGTCTGCGGTAAGGCTCGGGAATTTTTTGAATGATGAAAAGTAGGTTGCAGTGATGCAGATATTATGGAGCTTTAGTCTGCAAATGTTTACTTCTGTAATGTATCCTTACTCCAGCTGCTGGCTTAAATCAGTGATCTGAAACATGGACTGTTTTTATGAAACTATGCAGATAGGGGTCAGTTTTCTCAGGTGACTTTTCTTTCTTTTTCTTTTTTTTTTTTTTTTTTTTTTTTAATTTTTTTACATTTTTCATAAGCAGTAGACACTCCAGTATGTCTAAGAACCCCTTCACAAGATATCAAAACTTGTTCAGGCTTCTGTTAGTGAGTATCTAGTCTATTTGAATCTTATTTTGTGATACTAATCCAGAAAGATATATTCATAAATAAGGATGGTTAATTTTATTTCTACAAGAATCATGCTTTTCTGGAACTTTTCAAATGTATTCTTTAACTTTTTTGGTTCAATATTAAATGAAATAGCAGGAGGAAAACAATACTCCTGGGAAATCCATATGTGTTGAGAACCAGTGTTCACCTCACTGGTTCTGACAGTTTTTCTACAGCTTTCATCAGCTAAAGATTCCAGTTATTGTAATGTACTTCTGGTCATTGTACAGCAAAAATGTAAAATATGTCTGACTGTGCTCTCTTAAGAGCTGAAAACTTAACTCAGGTACGGAAATCCAATATTTAAGTTTCTACTTCTCACTGATGTAATGAACACTCAAAATCACAAGATTACAGTTTGTTTGGAGGTAGATTTGGCTGTTTGTCTTCAAACAAAAAGACAGATGTTTATACACTGAACCAAAGAGTAAAACCAGGGACTGTCTTGGAGGCTACCAGACAGACGTCACCTAATGTCTGAATGCCCAATGTTTGAGCCTTGCTCTAATGAATGTTTTAATTATCTATGTGGTTCCATCAAGGTAAAACGACTCCATCAAGAGAGACTAATCATAGGAGCTTCAAATCACAGAATCATAGAATGACTAAGGTTGGAAGGGACTTAAAAGATTACATAGTCCCATGCCCCCTGCTGCAGGACAGAGGCGAACAAAGAGAAACTATATCCAATCAAGGTCCCAGCATGTAGCAAATGTTAATTTGCTATGACATATATGCATTTAAGTGGTTACTAGTAGCAACATCAAGCATAATTCTTACTTTGTAGCATTGTTAAGGTCAGGATTCATAATTATTTATGGTATATCAAGCATGTAATTATTTCAATATATATTCAAATCTGATTACAGACTATGTTTCAAGAATACAAGATTTTTTTAATAATAGGCAATTATACTAATAAATAAAATAATCAGTATGATGCTCATGTTAACACTGAATGAATAAACTAATTTTGTTTTTCTCCTATGGAAACTTTCTGTTTCTAATGAAAATTCACTTACTTTATCATGTGGAGAAATTTTTGTGACAGCAATCCCTCATCGTTATTCTTCATTTTCCACTCCTCATATTTGCCCAGATATGACTGATGCAGGTGGATTTCTGTTAATAGAAACTATTCTGCACATCTGCTTTTGCAAAATGCAGAACTCATGTCATATCTTTCATTATTAGCTCTGGGTGAATAACAGAGAAAGAAATACTGTGCACACTGCTGAAATTATTCTTACAATTTTATTGCAACAAAGGCCTTGAATGCCTGAACTATTAGATAGGAATATTATTTTGCTTTCAGACCAAAACCATGTTTCAAAAAACTCAAGCAGATGTGCATGACATGTTGGTCAAGTGTTTACTAATATGTCTAAATGTCTCTGAGGCTTTGTGGTCTCTGCTGCTTGGCGGTGGATCTTGGCATAAGATTTTACGTCCTCTGCATTTATAGTTCATCTGGAACAAAAGCAGGGAACTCTTATCCCCATGGCATGTGACAGATCATGTCATTATTGAGAAATAACATAGCTTGAAATAAGACCATCAATATTTTCTCTAAGTTATTTCAGAAAAGGAAATCAAGTCTTTCCCTTTTTTTACTGTTGACCACATTTCTTTTTGCCTTTTGACCTTCAACTTCCAAAATACTTCCACAGAACTTAATAGGATTTTAGATTAGTAAAATAATTTCTTTCCTTTTTCCTTTCCTTCTTTCTTTTTTTTTTTTTTTT